>JAODUP010000191.1:75000-80000 GCA_025642065.1 Paralvinella palmiformis | reverse complement strand
AGTAGGGAGGGGAGATTAGTGGGGGTGGTGTGGGTGTGGGCGACGTGGATGGTCATCTGAGTTAGAGAGAGAGAGAGAGAGTGGGAGGGGGGGGGGAAACCGGGGGATGTCCGATCCTCGGACGTGGCCGTCGAGTCCATTGTACAGACGGCACGTAGTTCCGTAATGGCCGCCCGTGCTGGCCCGTCCCCCCCCCACCCTCTACTCCTCTAAGCGTAGGGCCGGGGCCAGGCAGTTCCCAACTCGTCGTCGCCGCTTTTTGGCGAAGCGATAAATTTCCTCAATTGGAGATAAATGTCATCGGAAAGTGTCCATCGAGGAAATACGATCGCTTTGTGTACCATTACTGCTTTTGTGATCGGCCAGCGATTGACATTTTCTCCGACCGGCGACGCCCGGGCCCCGGGATCGGAAATGGACTCGGGGCAGCTCCCGATTATCGACCCCCCCCTCCTCCCTCTGGCAGAACGATCGCAACTGTCGGTTGTCTCGTCCTCACTCATCATCGGTAGCTGGAGTCTGTCGGCGAGCTACTAACGGGCTCTCGTAGACCGGATGATGAAGCGCTGCGTCGTGCACTTCCGGTTTCGACTTGGAATTGCTGCGTCTCGGGTTTGACCATGCAGCGCCCCCGGTCGGAACGATGATGTCTCGCTCGCTCGCTCGCTCGCTCGCTCGCTCGCTCACTCACTCACTCACTCACTCACTCACTCACTCACTCACCACTCACTCACTCACCACTCACCACTCACTCACTCACTCACTCACTCACTCACTCACTCACTCACACACCCACTCACTCTCTCAAACACCCACGCACCCACTCACTCACTCACCCAATCACCCACCCACCCACTGACTCACTGTCTCAAACACCCACGCACCCACTCACTCACTCTCTCACTCATTCTATATTATTAATACTATATATAGAAAACTGGGATATATGTATATATGTTTGTATGTAAGTGTATCCATATTTAAACACACCATGCACATACACATCGTTGTCGTCGTCGTCATCATCATCATCATCATCATTATCATCATCGTTGTCGTCATCGTTGTCATCATCATGTGTGTGTGTATGTTTGTGTGTGTGTTTGTGTATGTTTGTGTGTGTTTGTGTGTGTGCCTGCGCGTGCGTGCGCTACTCATACACATATTTAACCCTGACATAAACAACAAACGACCTCACTTTCGTCATGTCCCTCAATATCCTCCCGTCTCCTCCCTTCCCCGTAAGCCCCCCCCCCACTCCCCCGGTTAATCTTCGTCCTACCAACAACAACAACAACAGCAACAGCAACGACAATAACGACGTCTCTTACAAAGCGCCACCAATCGTCAGCAGTTCGTTAACGCCCGCAATGACCGCGGCTCTTCGTTTCCGACATAATCTCTCCTACGAGTCACTCGTAACTTTCTGATTATTTTCCAATCACGTGGGGCCACGTTCCGCCGTCCGGTCGGTAGAAGCCGATACAACTTCCGGTGGCGATAATGGCCGATATCGGGCGAGCATCGCGCCACTAATTGCTGTCACCTGACCGTCGGCGTCCTTTCCGTCTCCATGACGATGACCGCCATATTATCGCTCACCGCCGACGGCTCCTCGGGCGAACTCGTTCTTCGGCCGACGCCGACGTCCGATAACGTTTCCGGTTCCGCCCGGTTGCGCGCGCTCGCCGTCGATCATCGCCGCCGAAAGATCGGCCGATTGCCGGGCGAGCGACATCTGGCGGCCGTCCGGATTCCGTCGCCGACAGATCCGAGAAATTATCGGCGACAAGATGTCCGACAATAACCCATAAAGAGGACTTATGACGTCATTAGAGACGTCGTCAGAATGACGATAAGATGACAAAGGTCAGAGCTCGGGACGTCGTCCGGATTCTTGATGACGTTCATCATCGGGTTAGACAAATAACGACGTACGACGTACGGAGCGGCGTACTTACGGATGTTAACGATCCTGATTTGTTAGTCGGCTTCGTTATTTCTCTCTGTGTCCATGACGACTGCCGCTGGGCCGTTATTAATCGGCGAGTTTCGCCGATCTTCGTAATCTCCGGGGGGTGGGGGGGGGTCCACGTCGGTGCGTCACGTGTTGTCCCGCGTCATGCGCATCTCCCCCTCTTCTTTACCCCTTTTCTTTTGTTATTTATATTTTCTTGGCTCTGTGTGTGTGTGTGTGTGTGTGTGTGTGTGTGTGTGTGTGTGTGTGTGTGTGTGTTTTATGTTACATATAATAAAGGCGTGGGCTCAGGTTTTCGTGATGTTTATAATTCTTACAGAATTATGACCAAACGACTACTACCTAAATAGAAAACAAATTTTATATATTAGTACATATATAACGCAGCTTAACAGGAAATAAAGCATATATATCAGTACATATAATATCTATTATGATAATAATTATAATACCTCCGACAATAACAGAAATAATAGTATTTTCACTCAGCCCAAAATAGCACGACTAGTTTCGGTTATAAGAAACCTTTATCAAGTGCATGTGTCGGTTGTTCGGTTGATCGATTGATTGATTGATTAATTGGTTGATGGGCGAGGGGGGCAGCCAAAGTGTGTGTGTGTGTTTGTTTGTGTGTGTTTGTTTGTGTGTGTGTGTTTGTTTGTGTGTGTATTTGTTTGTGTGTGTGTGTTTGTGTGTGTGTGTGTGTGTGTTTGTTTGTTTGTTTGTGTGTGTGTGTGTATTTGTGTATGTGTGTGTTTGTTTGTGTGTGTGTTTCTGTTTGTGTGTGTGTCTTGGCCATTTCGGTGTCAGTATAACAGTAATATGAGTTATTGTGATTTAACAATCTCACGCATTCATTAGCTAATTAATTCACTCACTCATTCATACAGTAAGTGACTCATCAGCTAAACAACAAACGCTGGCTTACTCGCTCAATCGGTGAATCACTCAACCACTCACATAATCAAAAACCAACCCGCGCACTTCACCGACCAACACTGACTGACTCACCCATTGACTGACTGACTAACTGACTGACTAACACACTGACTGACTGACTGAGTGACTGACTGACTGACTGACTGACTGACACTCTGACACACTGACTGACTGACTGACTGACTGACTGACTGACTGACACTGACTGACTGACTGACTGACTGACTGACTCACTCACTCACTCACTCGTTCACTCACACGCTCACTCACCATCCACCATATCACACAATTACGACCATACCCCTTCCCGTGATCGCCGACGACAAACGGCTATTACAATTTAGACAGACAGACAGACAGACAGACAGACAGACAGACAGACAGACAGACAGACAGACAGACAGACAGACAGACAGACAGACAGACAGACAGAGAGGCGTGACGCCGAGAGATGTAAACAAAACGCCCTTTAGCTGCCCGTCCGTGATTGATCTTCTAATTTCCATAAGCACACCTGAAGACGTCGCCAAAAACCCTGGCGGCGGCGGGGGGGGGGCGTGTGAGGGTGGATGGAGTTGCGGCGGCGCACCTAAACGCGAAATATACGAGATGATTTGCCGCGCGCGGCCGATCCGACGAGATGTGCCTATTGCGCATCAGTTATTGTTAGCGTCTAATCCGGCAATTCATCAAATTCGCCGAATCTGGCGCCCCCTATCGGCGGCCAGTCCCGCCCCTCCCCGCCGGCCAAATGGAAATCTTATGTTGAAGACATGAAGATTTAACCGGCCGCCCCACAAAATGCTAAACATATAAGACGCGTAAAAGTGCACTAAAGAAGAGCTGGGATCGGCCAGAACGGATATGAGAGGCATAAATCAGCGGCCGAGCGGCGGCATTAATAATTCTTATTTACGAACTGGGCAAAATTCTCCTTTTATTACGGCGCTGATGTATCTATTGTCGTTTTCGGTGCCGTGATTGGCCTCCGTGATGAAGGCGAGGCTATTATCGGAGTTATAGAAGATAGCGAGGTGTAAGCTCTCTCTCTCTCTCTCTCTCTCTCTCTGTGTGTGTGTACATGTGTATGTGTGTGTTATTTTGTGTTTCTGTGTGTGATTGTTTGTGCGTGGTTGTGTGTGTGTGCGTGCATGTGCGTGCGTGCGTGCGCGTGCTTGCAGAAATGGATTGGCATAGGCGGTAGTGTGCTGGCCGAGTTGACTCCCACGGGTACGGATCCCAGTTGGTACGGATCCTCTTCGTTTAGACCTGACGTTAGACTTTCCCTGGGACATATATATGGCCGGTAGAGCTATTGCCGATGGAAATGATCGGATCTGACAGAGATGATCTGGAGATGATCTGACAGAGATGATCTGACAGAAATGATCTGACAGAAACGGGTGATACGGGATTTCACGCTCCCGGGATCTGCGACGGAGTGCGCCACAAACTCTACCATCCGTTTATTACGGTAGGGAAGTTCGCGCGGTACGGTTCGTACCTCGCACGTCTCGATCCATTCTCAGTCGTACTTCGGGCAGTGTGCGTGAGAAAAAAAGTTTCACTTTGCACTCAATAATCCTAGTTCGCATCCTGTACGATTGGCAATTGCTACGGCAGCTTCCGGAACTGTGTACAATATGCACGGAGGAGGAGGAGGAGGGGACCCACGAAGGATGACGAAAACCCCCAAAGGATGACGGGACCGTTCTCAAAAGATGACGGGAACCCCTCAAAGGATGAGTGGTAAAGGACACTGAGATGGTGTCGTGTGTATAATAGACCATCACCTTCCGGGTAGTCTATCGCTATGACGACATCGCCGAGCATACCGGACGGGAATTTGGCGCGCCCCCTACCGTCGCCGTGATGCACTGCCGACATTCTGGCGCACGCGTGACTGGGCTTGTTTAATTTCCGCGACGCGTCCGCGCCGACCGCGTGCCGTCCAGGTGACGTTATGACGACCGAGCTGCGGATACGCGGCGCCACCGTCGCCGTCCATCGGCCCGCCTCTAATGACGCCATCCGGGGGCACGTGACTTCCCGTCGGACGGTCGGCGAGCGGCGAACATCCGAC
>JAODUP010000191.1:65000-70000 GCA_025642065.1 Paralvinella palmiformis | reverse complement strand
ATTTGAGATCATAAAATCATTTTGTATCCGAAACAAAGCTGTCTCGATGCTGTGATCGCTTTCAAATCCAGACTGTCCTGATTCGCTATTATTATATAAATAAATTTTTTTTGACGGAAAGCAAATGCGCTTTCTATAATTTCATAGAAAATCTTAAATAAGTTTGTAATATTCCTAAGAGCTCTACAGTCAATCCGTGTTTTTTATTAATGGTTTTACCAGGGCAGCTTTCACGGATGTTTATTATATTTATTATAGATCGACCGAAAATTTACAAAACCAATAGTTACATTTTCTACATGTACATCTGTACCATTATAGATGATGTCATTTGGTCAAAGATGTACCATTATAGATGATGTCATTTGGTCAAAGATGTACCATTATAGATGATGTCATTTGGTCAAAGATGTACCATTATAGATGATGTCATTTGGTCAAAGATGTACCATTATAGATGATGTCATTTGGTCAAAGATGTACCATTATAGATGATGTCATTTGGTCAAAGATGTACCATTATAGATGATGTCATTTGGTCAAAGATGTACCATTATAGATGATGTCATTTGGTCAAAGATGTACCATTATAGATGATGTCATTTGGTCAAAGATGTACCATTAGATGATCTCATTTGGTCAAAGATGTACCATTAGATGACCTCATTTGGTCAATGATGTACCATTAGATGACCTCATTTGGTCAATGATGTACCGTTAGATGATCTCATTTGGACGGTGATCAAATTACTTGCATTATAAGCCGTATCAGCTTTAAATGTTTGTCCCAAAGTGGACGCGTTGATAAACAGGATAGCGTTATCGTCATTGGGATGCTAAGGCAAAAACCTGATCTTTACTATAATTCACTATTTATATGCGCACTCACGCGTACACGTACACACGCACACACGTACACACACACGCACGCATATAATTTGATTGACAAAAGAAACGACAGATGTAATATAATTTGATTGACAAAAGAAACGACAGATGTAACAATTTATAAGAAATCAAGAAGTGACGTTCAAAATTACAAAATGACTAGTAAACAGTGTTAAAGAAATCTGTCCGGACTTTATTCATGAGTGCTTCAAGGGATTTCTACTGCCTATGTATCTAATTGATGCTGATAAGGGTTTCTGCGTGCGTGCGTGCGTGCGTGCGTGCGTGCCTGCGTGCGTGCGTGTGTGCGCACGCGCCCGAGCGTTCGTGTCACGGCGCGTTGATATCCCGGGCTGGCCGTCGTCATCTTCGAGTCGTCCCCCGGAACGTATCCAGGACACGTAGCCATAACGAGAGAGAGTGGCCTTTAGCGGCCCCGTCGCCCGACCACGCAAATGGCGCCCTCTTATCGGCGATATTAGTCACTAAACAAAATATTATCATCGAGTACCCGGTCCAGGCGGCCATTTGTCAAAGCTTAACCGGAACACCGTCCCCGATGCTGACTGTCAAATCGTAATCTTAATCTCGCAATGAGTCACCGCAATCCGCGCATTAAATAGCAGCCCTCTCTGGACCGAGATAAGTCGACGTTTTTGGGCGTCTTCTCCCACGACCGAGGCCGATAGTTGAGACGGTGACACATGGGATGCTGACTCTCATTAAGGATATCGCCAGTTTTCGTACCAAGTCGGGAGAACGATGGAAGATCAGATCCGTGCGTGTCGTTATTTACGACTTAATCCGGCGAGTGGCAGCCCCGTCCGGAGATCTGAGTTCGTTTCGCGGCCGCGTTCGCGTTTTTTACGATTCGTCTTTATTTCGAGTCGTCCGCTAGTATACAAGGTTTATTTCGGCTGGGCGCTGCTGAAACGGAAAACGCTTATCATCATCATCATCATCTTCATCATCGTCGTCGTCGTCATCACCATAATATTTATCATGATAATGGTTATCAAGGTCACAAGTATCATCATCATCATCATCATCATCATCATCATCATCATCATCATCACTATCAGGGCTACTATCAGATTGTCACCATCTTCATCATCATGTTAAGAACGTTTTTGTCTCTCTCTCTCTCTCTCTCTCTCTCTCTTCTTTATATATATATATATATATATATATATATATATATATATATATATATATATATATATATATATATATATATATATATATATATATATATATGTACGATGTGTGCGTGCGTGCGTGTTGTCGTCCTAAGGAGCCAATAAGCAATAACGCCAAGCTTGTTTACTAAACGTGTTTTGTTTACAGCCCTCCAGTTACTCTGAAGTCTATATCAGTCTATATGACAGTCTCTGCCCTCTGGATCCCTCTAACATCGGGGATTATATAAAGACAAGCCGGGGATGTCTCGACGACATCGTACGTCATGGTTCAGTGATCCCGGCTATAGACAGTCAATTTATATCAACCTGGTCTTCTGTTATTTTACATCTAAATGTTAATTAATAATTAGATACTACTTGACAAGTAGTATCTAATTATTAATTATTAATTGTTAACATACACAGAAAACGTGACACGTAATAGTTAAGTGAGGTTAGACGGTTTACTGACCTTCACATTCAATAGAATTATCGGAGTAGAACTCCACTTTTGACTCGATGTATAATTGGTATAATATTTATAATTGATAATTTACCTTACAGTAATCACATGATTAAGAAGACGACGATCTGATCATCATCATCCTTATCATCATCCTTATCATCATCCTTATCATCATCGTTATCATCATCGTTATCATCATCATCTTTATCATCATCACCACCACCACCACCACCACCACCAAAAAAAGCACAAACAATTGTCGAGTGGGTGAGTGAGTGAGTCAGTGAGCGAGCGTGTAAGTGAGTAAGCGATTGAGCGAGCGAATGTTTTGTTTAGCTTCGACATAGCTCGAGCCTGGGACACACGGCCGAGGGGCTAGCCACTCCAGTGAAATGGAACGATCAAATGAAACATCCCACGGAGACGGGCAGCGTTAGGAGTCGAAACCGGTTCCGGAAGTCGGCGGCGCCCGCCTTACCGACTGCGCTACGGGCGGCGTCCCGGAAATTCTCCAGAAGAAACTGCATGCTGCGGCCATGGCTCTCAGCTGTCACGCTAACAGATACACGCCGCGTCTTTAATTATTTATCATCAGATCGGCGGATGTGGCTGTGGTATAAGTCGAGAAACGAAAACTGGCCCGTCTGGATCAGCCGCCATTCTCCCACGTAATGAGCAGGACTCGTCCCGCCAGCAACTAATTAGTACACGAACAGTCGTGATTATCATTAATTACGACGACAAAAACATTTCCATTCGCGCACTGACGACGACGAAATGGCGTCATCGTCGTTCGTCGTCGTTCGTCGTCGTTCGTCGTCGTTCGTCGTCGTTCGTCGTCGTTCGTCGTCGTCAGTGAGGAGAATACACCTTTGTCAATAATTACCACTACAGGCGATAAATCACACCGCGTGATAGTGGGCGGCCGGATCAAAGAAGAAAAACAAACCCGAACGAGTCATCCCGACGACGCGAGATGCTCGCTAAGAGTTGGTTTGGTCGTCGAACTAGGAACGAACGCCATGGATCATAATGGATGGGATCGGTGTGAAGTCGTTAGATAAATCGAAATGTACATCTCTGAACTCATCTGGAATTCGACAGATTGTTGTTAATGATGCGAGAGGCGAAAGGAATGGGTTGTTGTTATTGTTGTTGTTGTTGTTGTTAGATTAAAAGGAATCATTGAACTTCTTCATCCTATTCCGGAAACGAAACATACTTCCTTATCAAAACTACAGATGGACTAATGTTGGTTATTCGATATTTTAAGTTTAGGATCAGTAATGTTATTAAGATGTTATTAAGATGTTATTAAGAGCCAATCACGGCACGATGGGTGGACATTTTATTTGCGGGTACGCAGAATGTCACATCCTCTGATCCTGACAGCGATCGAGTTCTTCATGAATATTCAGTTCTGTCCGTTTTTAATCGGTAATTTATTTAAATGTGTCTTGTACTGACGTCGCCAATATATGCGAGTGTGTTTTGATATAGTGTTGATCGATTCTCTCTCTCTCTCTTCTCTCTCTCTCTCTCTCTCTCTCTCTCTCTCTCTCTCTCTCTCTCTCTCTCTCTCTCTCTGTTGTGTGTGTGTGTATGTGTGTGTGTGTGCGCGCGCGTGTATGTGCAACGCTATTACTACTCTTTTGATGGAAACAATTAATTGGCCGTACTGCGGCCAGCTCAAAGTGATCAGTACGAACAGAGACTTATTACGAGAATTCTATCCACAAAAGCAATTTATGAAAAATTTAGAAGTGACAGAATCATTAAATTATGCCGCCAACAAAAGTCAATCATATTTGGAATCATCTGAACGAAAAGATGTGTATTAGTCAGCGAAAGGCATCTTTTAAGAGTTTACGATTTGCTGAATGGACGTGAATGGTCTCTCGGCTCTTGAATGCTGCTGGAAACGATGAAGTGACCCGCTGAAAATACAGAGACATTAATCATAATAGTGTGCGTGCATGCGTGTGTGTGTGTGTGTGTGTGTGTGTGTGTGTGTGTGTTGCCCGAGCGCGTGCGTGCCTACGAGCCAGTGTGGAGGCTGGGTAACGCTTGCCAGATGGATCTCTCGCTGGCGTGATTGAGATGGATCACAGCGGCCCGCAGAACGCTGAGACTGCGACAAACAGACAGACTGACCTGTCTCGTTTTCTCGGCGGCAGATCGTCAGTGGACCAGTCAATTCGTTGGCCTTTCTGACAGCTGAGCTCGAGGAGAATGGACGGTGGCGCCGCCACTCAGCGAGTAGCCGAGAAACGGTTGTGGGTGCGCTAATTCGGGTGTGAGCGTGGGGGGGGGGCTGTGGGGGTGTGCGGGGGATGGGTTGATTTGGAACAGCTCGAGGAGATGTATGACAGATGTCCTCCAGTTGTTGCAATATCTATTTCATCAACGCTGATTACGACTGATTACTCGGAGCTGGGCCGAGGGGGAGGCGCATTTTGTCAGGC
>JAODUP010000191.1:0-60000 GCA_025642065.1 Paralvinella palmiformis | reverse complement strand
GCCGTTTCATAAATTCTGATATATGCAACTGAAACGTCAGGTTTTCGGCGGGAATTAATCCGCCGAAATGGAGGGGGTTACGTATGCCAACAATTGGAAAATTCTCTGAGATACGGCCGCATTCCGACGGTATTCCCCGCCATTAAGAAAGATTACGACGGTCGCCCACACCGGGCGCGGAATACCGATGACCGTCGCCGGCCGACCGGAAGTGCGGGCTCGCCGAGTCACGCGATACATTCGCGAAAATGAGCGCCAATCAGCGGGCGAGATTTGGCCCGATCCGGATCCCGATGGCGCCTTTATGTGCCGCGGCCGTATCGCACGACGGCCGGGTACAATCCTCGTAATATCGCCCGCTAGGTGGCGCCGTCGTCGTCTTTGGATTGTTTACGGCACCGCTCGACTCCGAGCTTAGAGAAAGCAGCTTAGAGACGAGATAAAACACGACCGTCTCCAATATTTGGCTGTATTTGTAGAGGGGGCTGGCTGCCTCACTCCATATTGGGTTTATTTGTAGAACTTCATCTCCCTGTTTAGCCGCTCCACATCTTCCACTGATAATATAACAATAACACAAACAACAACAACAACAACATAATAATAATAATAATAATAATAATAATAATAATAATAATAATAACCCCTAAATAATGTGTCTGTAAAAACCAAATAAAATATTTAAATGATAATCACTATTTATCTGTGAAAGTAACCTTGAACAGGTATATTTTTAGAACAGATTTTAAATGATCAAGAGACGACGCGTTTCTAATATCCGCTGGCAACCTACAAAGTGTGGGCTGCAACACTAAATGCACAATCTCCATATGACTTGAGCCGAGACACAGGCACCTGCAATAGTATTTTACTGGATGACCTGAGTTTTCGTGATGACTTTCTGATGGACAGTAAGTAGTTCACACATGTATTCAGGTGCCATGCCATTTATTGATTTATAAGTTGTTAGGACAATCTTGAAATGGATGCGCTGTCAAAGGCATGGACCACAGTAGCAAGTGTTTCTTGTGTCAAGAATGCTACGAAAACAGTGGATACTCTTAAGATGGCTGTAGACAGCGATATATCCAGTAATATATACAGCTGTGTATCATCAGCACACAGTTGATATTTAACGCCATATCGCTGTGCAACAATATCAAGAGGACAGGTAGATATTATGAAAACCAGAGGACCAAGAACTGAACCCTGTGGTTCACCAGATAACAAAAACTGAACATCAGATAAATTACCATGAACAGACACTCTCTGGGAGAGTTGTTCCAGGCAGGATTAAAACCAGTCAAGTACTCTACCTGACAGACCAAACATGTCTTTCAATCTAGAGAAAAGTACTTAAGTACATTATGTTCACCTGTATCAAATGCAGAATATAGGTCCAGAAGAACAATTAATACCGTCTTACCTTGATTAATTGACATCATGATATCATTTTTCACCCAAAGCAAGGCTGTTTCAGTGCTGTGACCAATTGTATTATTGACTAAATATTTGTTTAGATGGAAAGCATTTGCCCTTGCTATAAGTTTCTGTAAAATGTTTGATTTGAAAGAGGTCTGTTGCTGTTCAAATATTATAGCCGAAACTGGGGGGTTTATTAATGGTTTTACAAGGGCATCTTTCATGGATCTTGGGAAAACACCCACAGAGATAGTAATCGGATTAATCAGAACATTCAGACACTCTTTCGCAAGCCATTTAGACATAAGGTCAACTGCACAGAAAGCATTAGATGACCTTTTCAGCCATTGTCTAATATCGGTCTCTGTAAAAGGCTCAAATATATCCATCATGGACATGCAAGACTGTTCTCCCAATGGTATACCCTGTGATGATGTACTGGAAGTGAATCCATGATGTATATTTAGTATCTTTTGACAGAAGAAGGTATTAATACTGTGGGCAATATCTTTATCCGAGTTGATTCAATTTGGAAGGATGGTCATACCTTCTTGTACTATTTTATTCACAAGACTGAAAATAGTCCTTTGATTTTCTTTGCATGCTTTGATCTTTTTATTGTAATATCCTGATTTTGCAGAGGCAAGGGTATTCTTAACTTGAATTTTTCTGAGCACACAAACCGATCATGATCCAGGGCTGTTCACAGTGCCTTCGGTGTCTCTTTGCAGCTTGTATATCCTTATTGTACCACCGAAGTAGTGGTCTCTTTAGCATTTCCTTTGCCCTTAGAGGTGCATGCTCATCTAAAAGGTCCCTCAATATACTATTATAGAGAGCCATCAGATGATATTGACCATCTCTCAATACCAGAGGAGATAAACCTCAGATAAGAAAAAGAAATCCTTGTCAATCGACTTATATCTTCTACATTAAATAACTTTAGCTGAAACAGATTGTTTCTGTAACGATACATCGATGTTAATAAAAAAAGACAAGATGGCAAGGTACAAGATGTGACCATGTCTGTGTGTTCTTTCTTGCACATGCAGCCTGAGATTGGCAGATCTAAGAATGTCAGTCAATTGTTTGGCATCTGCATTGCTTTGGCAATCTCAATTGTATATTGAAATCACCTAAGATCAACAGATGGCCACTGTTGGTATAGCGAAATTCGGAAGTTGGGTGTAATCCGCAGATAATAGATACACCAACACCCCCAGATACAAAAGTCAGTCGATCATTTTCAAAAGACTTTACCTGAAGGTGGAAATGGGTTTCAGGTATCAAAGAATCACGAAGGAGGATGTCGACTCACCCACCTTTGCTGTGAATCCAAGCTGCATGATGGAATGAATATCCAGCTGGAGTCACATGACCAACAATTTTATGGTCTGAAATGTTACCAGTCAGCTAAGTCTCTGTAATGACAAGAGCATCAAGATCCATATCCCTGACAAGATGAGAAATTTCATCAGATTTATTACAGATCGACTGACAATTTATTAGATCGATACTTACATTTCGTATAGATGCGGCATTATATGATGTTATCGGCACTGTGTTGAAATTATTTGTATCAAACTCTATCGGCTTTGGATGCCTTCCACTATGTGGGCGCATCACTAACCAGATGTCATTTGCACCATGGGGTCGTAAGGCAAGCAGCCGAGCTTTATTATAATTCATTATATATAAATATGTATAATTAATTAAAATGAAATAAAGGGAAGGGAAATTCTGGTGGTTACGCAACAACATTGACAACAACTCTCAATCGTTGACACACGTAACGAAAAATCGATAACATGGGCCATCAAGTGATGGATTAAAAATTAAATAAAAACAAAAGAACTAAATATACTCAATTAATTATAATATAAATTAAATCTGTACAATTTAATATGTAATATACACCCCGTTTCACTGGAGTAACGTATCTGATAGCTGAACTATCTAGTACCATTTCAGTGAGAACCGCTCACATTTCCCACATTTAAAATCATGTTACAGATATATGGGGCTTGTTCATGTAAGGCTTTATAAGTAGGGATATTGATTCTACAATATACCCAGGATCTTACTGCAAGTCAACGTACTGTCTTAAGTATAGGAATGTTATGTATATGTTAGCCTGTCTTTGACACAAGTTAATCGTCATATATATATATATATATATATATATATATATATATATATATTGTGTGTGTGTGTGTGTGTGTTTGTGTGCTTTCATATTAAGCTGCCCATCGAAAGCGAAACCGAGATTTCTAACTTGTTCAGCGGATTGAGGAAATTCCGCATCTAATGCAATTACTATGAACAGATGGGGCTTGATACGATAAGAAATAAAAACGTTCATTTCAGTTTTAGTGTCACTCATTTACACTTTATTTCTCAACATTCATATTCTGATCTCATCAATACATCACTCCAAGGACTTTATCGCTTCACTCATTTTAGATGTCTCCCTTAGGTCGAATGCAACATATAGTTGTACGTCATCTGCCTAACTGCGTGCCTGGATACGCCATGCTATCGAACAATATCACTGAATATATTTAAGAGCCTGTTCTTCAGGGACCTTGCCGATTGGAATGATTTGCTGAAAAAGGTAGTCCTTGAATAATCCCACTAATTAAGCACAACTCGTTTTCGATGTCACGTTTTGTACAGGTACGTTTCTGATCCGGGCACCATTGCGGTATCTTCATATTGCATTGTGAGAACTCGAACTGGCTATCAAGCAGCTCAATTTCAATCTGGTGGGCTCTTACGATATAAATCCTTGTGGACAGTCAGCTTAATCCCGACGAGATAATCATTCCTACTTACGAAGCTACTTTTTGGCATAAATCCTTCTTTGCTAAACATCTTAGATGGCAAGGACGCCCCCGTGGTGTAACTGGTAGCGGGTTGGATCACAGATCACTACCACTTGAGTTCGAATCTCGGCGTGGGCATATCTGAAGGGAGTTTCGTCTTTGACATCGCTTCATTACCTTTGGAGGTCGGTCGGCCCATTTAGCCTACCATCAGGACAAAAGTGGCCGTAAAACACCAATCGTCATCATCTTATATGACACAGTAGCACGTTTGTCCATCAGGTTTGTTAGGCGGATATTACCACCACTCTACCGGGTTATCCAATGTGTAATATGGCGACGCTACAATGCGAGACTCCGGAATATCTGTAGGTACCTGGTTAACATCAATCGTATGTTATTTCCTATATGTGACCCTCGTCTTAGGCAGTCCTGGTTTACTCATTGCCAATTTAGTATCGACGACTGCATGATCAGATATGATGTTTGTAACAATGACCTTCATCCTCGCCGCTTTTCACTATGTGTAACATATTACCATATAGCTTAGTGGATACATTAACGTACTATTTTAGCTAAAAGCTGACAATGATATCATAAAGTTTCAGTGTATCGAGCTATCTGTGGGTATAATCCACCGGACGTTAAAGTCTCCCAGTATTATCAACTCACCAAGTAGCGTTTTATTTCTGCCAATTAGTTAAGCAAATTCTTCAAACAATAGACTGTTTTTGATGCCATTTGTTTTTGGATATGACTAATACACGATTACAATCCTAAATATAACTCATACAGATGTAACGCTTGCGTCCATACATTGAAACGATTTATTCCAGGTAGTTTCACAAATAGTCTTCTTGAATAACAAACCCGCTCCTCGATCCAGCTCTCATTCAAGATCTAGCCACACATGTGTAAAGGTGTACCCGTCAACAACTCTATCACAAATCATCTCAGTATTATTCTGTTCATCAGCATCATCATCAATCACCAAGTTTCAGTCAAGACAATAATATTTACATCATGATCGTTAATATAATCTCAGCATTTTTATTCATCACCAAAACACCAAAGTTCGGTTTGTTACCATTATCCTCCATCCACACTCAAGTCGGGCTTTTGGTGTTCATCACTGACTTCGTGGATCTAGGCAGTCCATCTCCAGTAAAGGTGGTAATCACGGGTATGGGGTCTGTGTTGTCCAGCCCTGGTGCCTGTATGCCTAGGTGCTGTGCTGAATAAATTCCAGCTTGTTTAATTGCATTCTGACTCGATGAGACCAATCTAACATTGCTTGCCGGCATATCTCGCCCGATATCCAACAGATCATGTGTTGTATGGGCCATGAGCAAAGTCATGAGCTCAAAGTAAATATCAGTGGACTGGCAGGAGAGCTGCGAGTTCAAAAGTTAAATACTGGGCACATATTTAACGGTCAAGAGACCTGACAATGTCAAATTATTAAAAGGAAAATTACCAACATGAACCAGATCAGGTCACTTCCTACTCAGGTCCTTCATACTCATATGTTATAGGTATGTAGGAAAACTACAACCAGAAACTAACATAAAAATATCACTCACTCACTCACTCACTCACTCACTCACTCACTCACTCACTCACTCACTCACTCACTCACTCACTCACTCACTCACCCACTCACTCACTCACTCACTCACTCACTCACTCACTCACTCACTCACTCACTCACTCACTCACTCACTCACTCACTCACTCACTCACTCACTCACTCACTCACTCACTCACTCACTCACTCACTCACTCACTCACTCACTCACTCACTCACTCACTCACTCACCACTCACTCATCCTCACTCACTCACTCACTCCTCACTCACTCACCACCACCACCACTCACTCACTCACTCACTCACTCACTCACCACCACTCACTCACTCACTCCTCACTCACTCACTCACTCACTCCTCACTCACTCACTCACTCACTCACTCACTCACTCACTCACTCACTCACTCACTCACTCACCACCACCACTCACTCACTCACTCACTCACTCACTCACTCACTCACTCACTCACTCACTCACTCACTCTCACTCACCACCACCACCACCACTCCACTCACCACTCACTCACTCACTCACTCACTCACTCACTCACTCACTCACTCACTCACTCACTCACTCACTCACTCACTCACTCACTCACTCACTCACTCACTCACTCACTCACTCACTCACTCACTCACTCACTCACTCACTCACTCACTCACTCACTCACTCACTCACCACTCACTCACTCACCACTCACTCAACCACTCACTCACTCAACCATTCAACCACTCACTACAACCACTCACTCAACCACTCACTCACTTACGCACTCACCCTTCAGATATTCTCACGCCGAGATTCGAACTCGGGTGGTAGTGATCTGTAATCCAACGCGCTATCAGTTAGACCAAGGAGGCGCCCTAGTTGATCCAGGAGGTCTAACTATCCGGTAAGCAATCCGGGAACGACCTTTATGCCATTTTGTTTTGTTGTCGTATAAATATTCAGTTCGTTATATTACGTTCACGGATGAGGGAATGTTTAACAAATACCTATAAGTTTATTGTTATCTTGATCAAAGACAAAGGGATTACGCCGACGAGAAATATTACTGCGCGACCGGATCAAATATACCTGACAAATTACGAAATACCTTGGACTTTATCGAGACCTAATTAAATCTGGATCTAAAATGGAAACATTGAGAAAGTTGTTCAACGACGAGAGAAAGCCCGTCGTTTATCATCCTGGAGAACGGAAATAGGACAGATTGGAAAACTTCTGACAGCTGTAACCACAACAATAACAACAACGATAATAATAACAACAACACCACCACCACCAACAAAGTCTATATCAACCACCCTAACATCGACGACAACGACGACGACAACAACAACAACAACAACAAAACATATAACAACAATAAAAGATTATATAAAAACAACAACAACAACACAATCTATAAAACAACAATAAAACAAAAACAACAACAACAATAACAACAACAAAATCTAAAACAACAACAAAGTTTATAACAACAACAACAAAATCGATTACAACAACAATAAAAACAACAACAACACCAATGCACAACAACAATAACCACAACAAAACCTATAAGAACAACAATAACAACAATAACAGCAACAACTACTACTACTGTTCTCTGTGTATGACGAGTTACAGAGAGTGAGAGAGCGAAAAATATATATATATATATATATATATATATATATATATATATATATATATATATATATATATATATATATATATACATACATAAATACACACATGAAGAGACAAAATTGACAAACTGAGGGGACTTGTTGATGTCGCCAAATCCACGGCCAGCGACGACGTGCGACCATAGAACAACGGTAGGCCAACAATAGGACAACGATAGGACAATGACAGGACAACGATATGCCAACGACAGGACAACGAACGAATAGAACGCCGACAGAACAACGACGCACGGCTTTAGTTAGCCATCATCGAAGAGAGAGAGAGAGAGAGTGGCCTTTCTTTTCGATTGACCATTCCTGAGCATTTCCCACGGGATAAATCAGTCGTATGGAGTGGGCTAAGGGTTCGGGTCGTAATTCCCGACCGGACCGTTAACGAGGCTTAATGACGGATCGCCCAGTTCTAGGTGCCCGGCCCGAGTAGCCCTTCTATCAACAACCCACGGGGCCCGGCAACAAGACAATATATATGCAAGAGCTAAAATGATAGAAAGTCCGAGCCAAAGACAATACGAGCGACAGGGGGCGCCAGCGTGCGCGCCCGTCGTCAGTGGCGCCGCCAAAACGCTGTTTACGACCGGAGAGAATTTACAGAACGACTCTATGAATATAAATTCGCGCCTCCAGTCCGACTGGCCGTCTAGCTGGACATCCGGCGATAAAAAGCACTTCCGTATTCAAATTTTCGCCATCAAGTTTCAATGAAACGGCCTAGTCGGTGGCGATCATCAGGTGGTGGCGCCACCTGGTGGCTGATATACGGGATAGGTCAGCGATGACGAGGGTTGACGTGTTATGAGAGGATTGGTGGCGGCGATGTGGTGTCAGTGTGTTTTTTCTTCTTCTCTCGTGGTACTTAGTTGGCTAGAAAATGGATACGTCTAACTTTTTCAAACAACGATTATTCTGGTTCTCTTTGGCTGCCCCCCTCGCCCATCAACCAATTAATCAATCAATCAATCAATCAAACGAACAACTGATGATTGATCTATCTATCTATCTATCTATCGGTGTATCTATATATGTGGCCATTTCTATCTCTACCTGTTTCTGACTATTTGTTGGTACACACACACACACACACACGCACACGCACACGCACACGCACACGCACACGCACACACGCACACACACACACACACACACACACATACATACACACACACACACACACGAGCACGCGCGCACACATACACACATGCGTGCGAATATTGTGTAGAGAAATACCCCATTACACCAATAAATCCGTTTCAGAAGTTGGCCATTCTCAGCTTATAATACCGTTTATGACTGTAGCGATCGGGATAGCCAAAATTCGCTGTGACGTCATGACGTCACGGCCGTCACGTCGTTTCTAGGCACGCGGCTGGCCGTCGGCGGCGGTCGTCATCTATCAGCACCACTTATACGCTCGTATCTCTCCGAATTATCGGCCACACGAACCGGTTAGTACCGTACTCTCTAACCGATCCCCGACAGCCCGAGGGGGATCGGGGATTACACCCAGCAACGGGGTCGATACGCCCAGCCCAGCCGCTCGCCCGGCCATCCACTCACCCACTCGACGACGGCGGCGTCGCTCCCTAACACCGCAGGACCCGTGGCACGGTTTTATTTCTATCCTGGTTCCTATTAATCACCAGAGCTCGTATCCAGTAGAAAGATGGGATTTCTGTCCGTGATTTATATCTCGCTCGCTTCATAATCGTCTGCGAGCTTTTAGCGGGAGTCGAAATATTGTCGCCATTAATTCCCGGCTTTGGTCGGGATGTGTCGGCCGATGGGGTGCTGTTGGGTGGTGGAGCTTTGGGGGGGGGTCGTTGGTCGGATGGGGGTGTTTCGGTGTGGGAGATGTTAGCTGGCGACAAGGGGACGGGGGTGGAGATGGGCGACGAGTCGGGGTGGGGTGTCGGAGTGTTGATGATGGTTATAGCTTTTGTTCGCCGGCTCCCCGCCAGACGGCACCTTTTTTGCAACTAAATGGATCTAGTTTCTTCCAATCGCTTCCTTTCTGTCAGTTCGCGTTTGTGTGTGTGTACTTCTGTGCGTAAGGTATATATATATATATATATATATATATATATATATATATATATATATATATATATATATATATATATATATGATTATTGGCGTGTTACGGACACTTTTGGGCCGAGCGACCTCCAAAGGTAATGAATCGAAGTCAAAGATGAAACAACCTTCAGATATGCCAACGCCCAGATTCGAACACGGGTGGTAGTGATCTGTGGTCCAACACGCTATCACTAGACACAAGAAGCCCATATATATATATATATATATATATATATATATATATATATATATATATATATATATATATATATATATATATGTGTGTGTGTGTGGAGTGTGTGTGTGTGTGTGTGTGTGCATGTGTGCGTGCGTGCGTGTGTGTGCGTTTGTCCGTGTGTATGTTGATGCCATTCTCCGGGCTTCTCTATACCATCCGATATCTAGGCCTTTGATATCTCTCGCCCGACTTGCCTCGACCGTGGGCGCCGCACTTCGACGGACGCCGGGAGGACGAGCTGTCGAGAAGCGCCCCCTTCCGTCTTCATATTGAATTTAAGATTTATGAGAGGCGCCGACTTTCAAAAGCGCCGTCCTCTCCTTATTAATGGCGTCGGACATCGAGACAATTCCGATCTTCAAACGTTCGCCGGACGCTGATAAATTCCCCGGGGCTGTGCCGAGATGGCCCGGCCCCGCTGCCGCGTCTCACGTGACTGCCAACATATCCGAACAACCGGCTCTCGATTAATCGGCGCGCGCACACATCATCATCACCATCATCATCATCATCACCGCTGGTACGCCGAACCGAAATGGCACGAGTCGACTCAATAACGCAGAAACACCCCCGAAAAGATCGTATTCTTAACGCTAATGTATAAACGCGTGGGATAACTTAATGGGGTACCTCGCAATAACTAATCCGCTGAGTGGCGCCACCATCCAACTAGCTCGTTCGCCGTCAGCTAACAATTTGTTAGCAGTGATAATTATAATTTCTATAAAATTCGACAATCGGAAGATATAGCCACCGAGGAAGCCATAGATGAGATGAGGACACGAAGCCAAAAAACAAGGACGTGTTATCAAAAGCTGTTTCACTCAAAACTTTGAGTACATTTAAATTAGTGGGTTAAAATTATTAGCATCGCTCTCCTACTCCTGACTGATGGAACGTATATGATAACTTTTGATCCGGTATCCGTTATAATTTGGCAGAAAATCCAATTTAAGAAACAAAACTCTATTTCATCCAGCTGAAGAGCCGCAATCCCAGTTAAATAGTGTTCCGGCAGCGGCGCTACCTGGTGAGGAGGTTTCGTCAAAACAGCACATTCAAAGAGATATGACAGTAAATAATAAATCAACTTTGAACGAAATACATCTCCGATTTGACAACTATCTAGGACACAGTACATCGCAGCTGATCAGGGTCAAATCCAGACTGACAAAACAGAACACATACAGCTGTCATTAGTACAGCTGACAGCAGACATATCTCTGACAGCTGGAAACATAAAACGTCAGAGGAAAAACTTAGATATCTCAGTTAAGTACATATGTATCATGTGATGATATAACAGGCGTCTGTAACAACAACACCACCAACAACAACAACAATGACAACGACGACTACAACAACAACAACGACAACGACGATCCCAACAACAACAACAACAACAACGACGACGACGACGAAGACAAAACAACAACAACAACAACAACACCGACAACAACAATAACAACACCGACAACAACAACAATAACAACACCGACAACAACAACAACAACAACGACGACAAAAACGATGACGACGACGAAGACAACAACAACAACAAGAGCTACGACGACGACCATGACAATAATAACAATGACCATAACAACAACGATGATAACAAAACAACAACAACAACAACAACGACAATAACATTGACGATCAGGAAGACAACAACGACAATAATGACGACAAAAATAACAACAATAAGAAAAACAAGGACAACAACGACGACGACGACGACAAAAACAACAACAACAACAACAACGGCAACAATAATGACGACAACAACAACAACATAATAAACTGGACCTACTGACCTTAAATATAAATATTTTATTGTACATACATTTTAAACTATGTTTTTTTTTTTAGGCCTCTATTATCTTTTATTATTAATTTAATAATTTCACGTCCTTTTATTATCACTTAGAAGACGTAGCTGGGTGACGTCACGTCAGACGTAATAACGTTCGCTGACCTGAAATTTACTCTAAAGAAATGGCGTAAAGGTGAATTTGACGTAGGTCGAAATGACGGAAAGTGGGGGTATTACTGTATATACTGATCATTATGATCAATAGCGGCAGCTCAATGGTCGAAACTGGTAGAGCGATTACTCACATACCACTGGAACGTGGGTTCGATTCTTCATGGTAGCCTATTGGGTGTGAGTGAGGGAGTGAGTGAGTGGGTGGTGAGTGGGTGAGTGAGTGAGTGAGTGAGTGAGTGAGATCCAGTGTCTCCATTTAGTTGATGCTTACCATTTTACGAGGCTTTTTAGGGGCGCCTCCGTGATCTAACTGGTAGCGCGTTAGAGCACAGATCACTACCACCTGAGTTCGAATCTCGACGTGGACATATCTGAAGGGTGTTTCATCTTTGACTTCGCTTCATTACCTTTGGAGGCCCATTTAGCCTACCATGTGCGCAAAAGCGGCCGTAAAACATCAATCATCATCATCATCATCATCATAATAAATTTTGAATTTACTATATATATATATATATATATATATATATATATATATATATATATATATATATATATATATATATATATATATATATATATGGCATATTACGGTGGAGAAAACACTTGAACCCCCCCCCAAAAAGGGGAAAATCCCACACTCTACCCACGAGGCCACAGAGGCGATATACGACAAGATACAGCTGACAGGTTCTAAGCTTTGAACCCTTCACGTAACGACTCGGAAATAGAGAGAATTAGTAGAAAGGAGTGAGAAAAAATGAAGAAAAAGAAGTGACAACTAAGAAGATGAAAAAAACATCCAGAAAACCTCCCCCCCCCCGACTCTCTCCTAGCCTCCTTGGTTCTTCCTTCAAAAGAAGTGGCACGTCAACGTTTTCTGTAATTACTCTCAGAACAACACATGGTGACCGAGATCCGGATATATATATATATATATATATATATATATATATCGGCCGACGAATGATATCGACGAGGGTGTCATCCATTGACGGGAATACATGATGCGGTGCCGTGGGTGTGGCTGTCCTGGGTGATGATGTGGGTGCTGTACTGGGTGCATGGTGCTCGCCACGCTGGCCGACTCTGGGTGGTGCGGGCGGCGTTAGTGGCGTACAGGTGGCGTATTTCATTACTGAAACTTGTCACCGAGTGACGTATTGGCCCGGGTTAGAACGACCGCTCGCTGCAGCTGTGTCACGCCGAACGAAATGGCATCGCGTCGAATCCGTAACTATATAGTCTTTTGAGTCGGCATGATTAAAAATTACTCCCCCCCCCCTTCCCGTCTCCGACACCACTAACCCCGCCCCCCGGGTCTCCGCCCTCTCCCCCATCTATAGCCACGAATAAAAAGTTGCACCTTTCTTCCTACCAGATTCCCGGTTCTGTTTGTTGACGTCAACATGGTAATATGACGCTCTGTTAGGGCCACTACTATTGCGTTAGAAAGACGGCGTTAAATCTATTGGAACAGCCACTAATCAGAGCAAGATGCTTTGTTTCCGCGATGAAAGCATTCTCTTTAATGGCATTTCGCGGTTTTGTTGGGACGTTAATGCCTCATCCATCTGTTTGTCAAGCTATCGAAACATGGCCGTGGGGGATGGGATTCCAGACAGACAGACAGGCAGGCAAGCAGAGAGATAGATAGATATATAGACAGACAAAGAAGACGTCAAACAGACAGACAGACAGGCAGGCAGACAGGGAGGCAGGCTGGCAGACAAACAAGACGACAGACAAACAAACAAACAAATTCATAGAAAATATAACATGGCAGAAAGAAAGATAGACAGGCAGACAAACAGACAGATGAGGTAGAAGACAGGCAGATGAGGAAGACTGAGAGACATATATACATACATAAATACAGGCAGACAAGACGTCAAGACAGATAGACAGCCAGACAGCCAACAGACATAGACAGACAGACAGACAGACAGACAGACAGACAGACAGACAGACAGACAGACAGACAGACAGACAGACAGACAGACGTCAAAACAATGACATTCAGAGAGAGAGAGAGAGAGAGAGAGAGAGAGATGGCAGACAGACAGATAAACTGAGAAAAACATAAATAAACAGACGAACAGATAGAGAAACAGTTAAGACAGTTAAAAGGGAAGACAACCAAGACAGGCAGGCACAGAGGCAGGCTGGTAGAAGAGGGACAGATGGATAGAATCATTACCGGGTCTTCTGTTGAGAATGGTGAGCTTTGTGGGATATTTGTAAAACTTGATGTTTGTTGTACTCTGTTAGGTGTTTATCCCATGATGCTAGCTGTACCAAAGCGTATCATGTAGGTTATGGTATTGACATGATAACCGGCTACAGGCCTCTCTCTAGCTGAGAATTATGTACAATAGAGTGCTTGTGAATGAATGTGACGTCAACCTGGCGTATTTGTGCGTCAGATCAACGCTTAGAGCCAATGTTCCTTCGGTTAGCGTCACAACATCCGCTACGACGCACGATTGCATATGCACGCGCACACACGCACAAACAAAATCCCGTCTAACCCCCTAACCCCCTCAAGGTCATCTCCTTCCTCCAACATGTGGCTATGCCAGTAGGAGAGATGGATACAGATGGTAGCTAGATAGACACACACACACGCACGCACACACACACGCGCACACACACATGCACGCACACACATACATATGCACGCACGCAACCACACATAAATGCACGCATGCACCCCCACACACAAGAGAGAGAGAGAGAGAGAGAGAGAGAGAGAGAGAGAGAGAGAGAGAGAGAGAGCACAAAGAGGGAGCGAATCATCTTTGTAATTGAAACATTTCCAAGTGGCCGATGGCCCGCCTCTCGCCGCCGAGATGAGAACGACTGTCATCTGGCAATTTCCTGCCGATTGTTTCCATCGGGCCGACGTCGGCCCGTCGTCGGCGATGAAACATCGCCGCCGATTTGCATAAGAAACGGGATAATTAGATGTATCTGGTCGGGGAATGCTAACAGCTCCCTCTATCTCCCGGAGAAGTCATCGGTCGTGTCGGGCCCCGTAAGACGGAGGGGGGGGGGAGAAGAAATCTCCGGCCATAAAAGACGACATCGAGACGGCAAAACCCGGATAGGACATGACGGATGCGAGATTCCTTTCGCTGAAATGGAATTTCCATGTCAGCGGGAATGTCGTAAAGAAGGCGAGAATTGTTAAAAAGCGGATACCGCGAGATATAAATCTGGCGAATTCATCCCATTTACGTGCTCATAATGGGGGATGGCTGAATTAATTTCTTTTATTTACAGGCGTAATAGATTCGGATTTTATTGATGAATGGCCGAGCCAGAGAGATGGAGAAAGAGAGAGAGAGAGAGAGAGAGCGGAATCCGATGTCCAGATGCGGTGGTGTGGTGATGCGGCTGCGGGTTATCGGGATCTCGGCCGTTCGAGTTGATGTCCCGACGACGATGGGCTCGCTGATCCGCGGGCGAGATGTGCTCTCGCATCGACGGACGGTCTCCCGGAGCTAGCGTTGCCGCGTCCGGATGTTGCCGGCTTTCGGCCGATAGGTGGCGCCCCGCAGAGTTCGCTCGGCGGGAAGGGAACCGGGCCGGAAGTGGTGGCCCGATTCGTGTTTCGCAAATCATCCGTTCGACGATTAATGGCTCCCCGTTCTCGTTGTTCCCGCCAGAAGGCGCTGGTATCGCCGGACGTGTGAACCAACTGGTCCATCGACGGGTAGAGGGCGGCCCTCAGTCGGGATATTTCTCCTTTCCGAGTTTTGAAATCGTTTCGTTAAACACGACTGATCACGGGGAGGGTGTGGATTGGGGTTCAGTTGGGGTGAGGGGAGGACATCAGCTTAATCTCCGGGATTCTGGATTACGCAAGTAGCCATCTGGAAGCGTATGACCCATTATTTGCAGCAACGAGTAACGAAAATGGACAACTGTGAATGTGCTGAGTGTTTTCTTACATAGTTAGAGTTGTTACTACTACTACTACTACTACTGTTACTATTATTATTATAATTATTATTATTATTATAATTATTATTATTATTATTACTACTACTACTACTACAATTATTATTATTATTATTATTATCGTCATCATCATCATCATTACTACTACTACTACTACTACTACTACTACTACTTCTACAACTATTACTACTACTTCTACTACTTCTACTACTACTTCTACTACTACTTCTACAACTATTACTTCTACTACTATTACTACTGCTAATACTTCTACTACTACTATTACTACTACTACTACTAATAATAATAATATATATTTAATAAAGCGCCCTTACTAGCAGGAGCCATTCAAAGGCGCTGTACAAATAATATGTAATATAATAATACCCCAAATAAAAATTAAAAGATAATAATTATTTATCTGTGAAAGCGACCTTAAATAGGTGTGTTTTTAGAAGAGATTTAAAATTTTCAAGAGACGACGCATTTCTAATATTTGCCGGCAACTTATTCCACAAAGTGGGGGCTGCAACACTAAACGCACAATCACCATATGACTTGAGCCGAGACACTGGCACCTGCAATAGTATCTGACTGGATGACCTGAGTTTTCGGGATGACTTTCTAATGGAAACCAGTTCACACAGGTATTCTGGCGCCATATCATTAATAGATTTATAAGTTATTAAGAATCTTAAAATGGATACGCTGTCTAACAGGTAGCCAATGTAGTTTTTGAAGAATTGGGGTGATATGATCATATTTTCTAGTATTTGTTACAATGCGAGCTGCACTATTCTGAATTCGCTGAAGGTGATTAATGTTATAATCAGATATGCCATATAACAGGGAGTTACAATAGTCTATACGAGATGTAACAAAGGCATGAACTACAGTTACAAGTGCTTCTAACTTAATAACTACTTCTACTACCACTACTATTACTACAACTTCTACTACTACTACTACTACTACTACTACTATTACTATTCTTCTTCTTATTATCATCATTACTACTAATACTACTACAATAACTACTTTAATACTTCTACATATTTACATAAATAACTAGTACTACTACTACTACCACCACAACTTCTACTACTACTACTACTACTATTGTTACTACTACTACCACTTTTACTGCTACAATAACTACTACTACTACTACTACTACTTCTACTACTACTACTAATTCTACTACTACAGTAACTATTACTACTACTACTTTGTTACAATGCGAGCTGCACTATTCTGAAGGCGATTAATGTTATAATCAGATATGCCATATAACAGGGAGTTACAATAGTCTATACGAGATGTAACAAAGGCATGAACTACAGTTACAAGTGCCTCTAACTTAATAACTACTTCTACTACCACTACTATTACTACTACTACTACTACTATTCTTCTTATTATCATCATCATTACTACTAATACTACTACAATAACTACTTCTACTACTACTTCTACTAATACTACTACAATAACTAGTACTACTACTACCACAACTTCTACTACTACTACTACTACTACTACTACTATTGTTACTACTACTACCACTTTTACTGCTACAATAACTACTACTATTACCTTTTCTACTAGTATTACTACTACTACTACTTCTATTTCTACTACTACTACTTCTAATACTATTACTATTACTTACTACTACTACTACTACTAGTTTCAGCAGCAAAAAGAGCATCGATGGCCTCCCTAACAACAACATCAGCAGTAGTAACAGCATTAACAACAAAAAATAATAACAAATAAAACAATACCAACAGCAACAACAATAACTAAAATCAATCTCTGATCATAATCTGATAATCATCATCACCACCACCATCATCATCATCATCATCATCATCATTATCATCCGCTATGGCATCATGATATCGGGAACGCCTCAGATGCCATTAACCCTCGTCGCGTCGTAAACGCCAACAATTGATCATAACACATCAGAAGAAATGCACATCTCATTTGGATATCAGCTCTCTCACGGTGCCAACACACACACACACACACACACACACACACACACACACACACACACCACACACACACACACCGATCCCGAACTGCACTCGGCCCCTCGGGGCTGATTTCACCCTCCCCCGACCTGGACGGCTTGGTAATCGTTTGTCGTCCAGCCTTCACAGACGGAGAAGTTAGTCGGCGGAATGAAATACATCTTGAACGAAATAACTGGATAAATACGGCTCGTTTGTGAGCCGCCTCGGGGCGGATCTGCGAAGGGGGCGATTTCGTTGGCTGATAACCGCTTCTTTTCGGTTCCTTTCCCGGCCACCACATCGTCCGTTCTCTCGCTCTCTCTGACGGGCGAGAAGTCAATAAATCTCGCCGGTTCCCCGATAGCCCGGTGTTTGTTTCCCGTTTAATCAACTCTGTTTCAAGGCAAATGGGAGGCAAATTGCGGCGCGGAAATTATATTAGTTCTTCGGTCGCCGCAGCTTCTCGCGGCGACGGCGGTCCGAGGGCCGAATCCGACTGGGAAGGAATCACAGCGCGCGAAGACGTCGTTGTCCCGCCGCCCGCCGACCGAGGCCCGCTCTCTTGCCGCCTCGATCGGGTCTTTCCACATTTTGATTGGCCGATTAGCGGCGACGGGCCGACAATGGGCTATGTCAGAGGCCAGTATTGTTGCCGTTTTGTTGGAGGAAGTACGGCACACCGTGTGTGCGTGTGTTTTAGGATATATATATATATATATATATATATATATATATATATATATATATATATACATGTGTGTGTGTGTGTGTGTAAGTTAATCTGTATAATCAGGTAATATGTATATTACCTGAAATTTTCAGGTAATATGTCTATTGCTAACTGAGATTTAATACAGATTACCTGAAAATTTAGGTAATATACTATTACCTGATTATAATTAACTGTAATATATATATATATATATATATATATATATATATATATATATATATATAGCTATTCACTATTCTATTTATATATATAATATATATATATATATATATATATATATATATATATATATATATGTGTGTGTGTGTGTGTGTGTGTGTGTGTGTGTGTGTGTGTGTGTGTGTGTGTGTGTGTGTGTGTGTGTGTGTGTGTGTTGTATAACTCATATACGATGCACCGGCTCAGTAAACATATTCGCGATTAATAGGTTTGGGAAACTCACCAGTGTTTCTTACTTGACAAATAAATTCAACAAGCCATCCGGCTGATAAACTGAATGCATTGGTCGCCTTAGCTGGATGTGAACTTTAAATATTTCTAATTTGACACCCGAAGCTACAATAAAGAGCAATATTGTGCAGTTCAAAGGGAAGCTTATATTATATACTTTTAAAGATTTGAAACTGCGCGTGTTAGCCTCAGCTTCATTCTTCTGGAGTCGAAGACATCAACAATATTCCCACTTAAAAACAAATCTTGTTGATGAAACTCCGATGTGTATTCGGGAAATGTGTGTGTGTGTGTGTCTGTGTGTGTGTGTGCCTTATGTTAACAGTGTGGACTAAGACGATGCCAGGGATAACCGCGAAATGCGATTGCAACTTACGGACGATTCATCGGTGACTGAACCGTCTCATTCAGTCGGCACCGTCCAGAACTGGCTGACGTTTACGTGTTTGCGCTGATGTCCGAGTTTTCGACCGTCATCCCCCCAGTCTCTTACCCTCTAATGGTTAGCTAATAACAACTATAAGACCCGTCAACATCGAGCGGCCAGAAGACAGATGGACGACACGCGACCAAATTTTTGTTGTCATCCTCTCCGGTGAGGTAACCCGCTAGTGCGGCGCCACCGCGAGCCATTAGTTTCACTTAGTTCGCCCGGATCGACGCCAGAGGGCGTGGCCGCGGGTCGGCTGTCATTCACCCGTTGATTGAAATATTTATAGCCGAGTAACCAACATCGCATGGACGGCGACGATAAACAATGGCCACTGTTATCAAACTTACCTTCGATCGGGAGATAAATAATGCTACCCAAACACACACACACACACACACACACACACGCTCACATTGGTGCGCGTCCACATACCACATACGCAGTTTGAAGTTTTCTTTTTAAATTGTTAACGATATACATGTATTGTGCATACAAGTTGTGTAGCTTACAATGTACGAAACACGATATACACGTATTGCGCGTACAAGTTATGTATCTTACCATGTATGAATATTTGTAGAACACATTGAAAATATAAATGTGTTAATTTACTGTAACCATAACAACTAATATTTGATCCTGCGACTATCATAATAATAATAGTAACATAGCCATTTACCGTCAGATCTCTATATATTATAATAGACTCAATAAGAACAATAACAAACATAGCGGCTTATTTATTCCCCGATAAACTAACCCAGATTGTTAGCAGATTAGTTTGAGATAATTCTGCACATTTCTCATGCATGTTTGGTATAGAAACGTAATCGTATTAAAAGTAAAGAAGAACCAAGTTCCCCCCCCCCCCACACACCCACAGTCTCACGGAAGCGGATGGGTCGCATCTTATGTTCGATGTGACGTATTAATCCTGGATTCTCATCTCTGGTATTTTGTAAGTGTTAGGTATTGTCAGAGAAGCTATCGTCTTCTCGCGAGATAACACCATGGTAACACGTCTTAGTAGGAAAGTCCGCCCTTCTGGATCCAGTTCTGGCAGTTGAACAGTCCATTTGTTAACAGCACGGTTTGTGTGATTATATTATTCAATTATAATCTGTATTAATATTTAATTTTCTATTATAAGATTTGTTTTGATTGATCAATTATTGACTGTACTGTACCGCACAAAGCCTGGTTTGTGTCGATAATAGTGACTTGCTTATATTTAGTTGATCCTTTTCTGAATTCTTTTAGTAATTTATTCTTTCCTTACATTTCTTTTCTAATTATAAATGTAATTAAATTATAGATGTATTTAAATATAGTTTTTAACCAGTTCGGAATTACCAATTGCCGTTTTAATGAAAGAATAGCACCTGTACCAGCGCCGTAACTATCTTTATAAGACGAGCGCACGCACACACACGCGCGCGCACATACACACACACACACACAGACAGAGAGAGAGAGAGAGAGAGAGAGGGAGACACACACACACACACACACACACACAACAGAGAGAGAGAGAGAGAGAGAGAGAGAGAGAGAGAGAGAGAGAGAGAGAGAGAGAGAGAGAGAGAATACACACACACAGGCACACACACACACACTACACAATTACCTCCCCAATTCCTAATGTTCAGAAACAATAACAAAGTAATTCGCACACAAACACTTAATAAACTCAATCTGTCATCAAGTCGTCGTGATAGTACGACTATCTCTACCAATGACTGGACTTCTTGCTTCACGATCGCACAAAACAACGTTTCTTTAAAGAAATACCGACTGCAAAAACCACTCCATGCAGTCAGAGAGAGATGGCAATCAGCCGACAGGAAGGGGTTCGGTTTTACTGGAGGGAGTTTAAGGTATTTTCAAAAGACGTGGTCTCATCTTAGATCTTGCCATTTCCCGTGAAGATATTTCGTCATTGGGTGTGTATGCATATTCCACACCGGTTAGTCCTCTTGCTTGTTAATATTGAGCTTTATTTACAGAAACAAACTCTTCCAACTAAAGTCAGTTTCTACATGAAATATCGGTCGATTGACGAGAATGCTTTCTTGCGGATCGGAGAGGATATTGGATGCCACAGATGGTATTAGTCTTTTTCTTTTCGTTCGGCTGTTAATAGCAGTTGATACGTGGTATTCTGGTCTATTAGAGTGTGCCGTGTGGCCCAGTATCTCTGACTTAAACACTCGAGGTTTCTGTTAGGGTTGCCTGACCCTTATACCATATCAGCCTTAGCTCTAGACCCCTTGACCGGTCCAGTTCGGGTGTCGCTAACGGAAGCCACAGCTCTTGCTTGTTGGCATAGTTCTCTGGATCACTTACCACGAATGGACTATGAGGGGGTGTTATTAATCGATTATCTATATCTCTATGATACTACACTGATGAATCTTGTTGATGATCATGTACCCGTAAGGACAAGGAAAACGTTAACAACACCATTACTTCCATGGCATAGCAGAGGATATACAGGCTACAAAGAGACGTAGAATGTGTTGGGAATGGCTCTGGATTTCTTTGTAAATTCATCGTGAAATGTTCAAGGTTAGTAAAGTCAAAAATACTCTGCCTCCGCCGTAGTTCTTCAATAAAAGACCAAAGAATGCAAGGGAAATCAAAGGACTGCTTCCAGTCTTGTGAAGTGCTACAGAGAAGTCTTTCTTCCCAAATATGATTACGTCATAGAAAGACATCTCTCATTGTTTGAATAATTGTCTCTGTCAAAAGATACTAAATACACATTATGGTTTCCCCTCCAGCACCTCATCAGAGTGTGCCCCATTTGTAGAAGAGTCCTGCGTGTCCACGATGGATACATTTGTCCCTCTTAACGAGACTGATAGCATAGTTGGCGAAACGGTCATCTAATGCCTTCTGTTCAGTTGACCCTACGCCTATGTGGCTTGTGAAAGTTCGTCTGGATGTTCTGAGAAGTCCAGTTACACAACTATTTAATAAATTATTATTTTCACGAAAGTCGTACTTGTAAAACCACCAATAAAAGCCAATTTGGACATTACTGTTCTGAAGAATTAGATATGTTTCAAATTTAACATTTTCGACTATAAAATTATGGAAAGAGCAATTGTTGTCCATCGAATCAGCTGTTTATTAAATAATATTAATATGAATGATTACGGCTAGCTCGTCTGAACATTTCTGCTGAATTTGATATAGTTGGCCATACTAGGTTGAAAAACGTGTTCGGTTTATTGGGTAAAATTACTCCATAATGGTATCCGTCCATTTTGGAACAACGCCCCCGGGAGTGCGTCTGTTTATGGTGTTTCGTCTGCTGTTCCATCGACGTTATCCGATATACCACAACGATGTGACGTTTATATCACTTATGTGAACTTGTGGCGTACATTAGAAAGTCTTCCCGAAAACTCAGGTCATCTAGTCAGATATTATAGCAGGTTCCCGCGTCTCGGCTCAGGTCATACGGCGATTGTGCGTTATGGCGTAGCAGCTCACACTTTGTTATACCGCGGAGAGTAGAAGTGAGTCTTCTCTTGAAACGATTACGTCTTTTCCAATGAGTCGCATGTTCAAAGATGTTTTCAGATATACGTAGTTTTCCTTGTTTAAATTTCAATTTGGGTTTTAAATAATCCTATTCGGAGTATCGCTGTACAACGCCTATGATTGGCTCCTGATTGTGAGGTCGCTTTACTGATGATGATGATGATTGATGTTTTACGGCCACTTTTGTGCACAAGGTAGGCTAAATGGGCCGAGCGACTTCCAAAGGTAATGAGACGAAGTGAAAGACGAAACAACCTTCAGATATGCCCACGCCGGGATTCGAACACGGGTGGTAGTGATCTGTGGTCCAGCACGCTACCGCTAGACCACGGAGGCCCCCGCTGAGGTCGCTTTACTAAATCTACATTGTTTTTATTATTCTAAGGTTAACCAGGTTCGCTCATTGGTTACCTAAAACGAACAAGTACATGATTGATTACTCAAGCAATCGATTCGGTACATATATATGCCTTCCCGCATAGAGGTTGTTAATGGTGTTTAATTGTACAGGTACGTTCTGTGGGTTTACTCTCTAATCTACTGAACTATCTTGTTTGTCTTCAACGGGCAATAAATGACTTCTTCGGCCGGTGTGCCGTTAAATCCATGTCACTCTCTCTCTTTCGCAAGGCAACGAGAGCAACAGTTAAGGATAGTAAGAATGGTACATCCGGACTGTAGGAAGAAACCTCATCCCATAAATGAGGCATCTAAAAATGTACAAGTCAGATCAGAGGGTCAACTCCAATTCCACATCAAATTGATCAATTCCATTTTTACCTACTACTTTTTACCACGAGTAGCTACTCCGAATACCTACTCCGAGAAGTATATATTCCAAGTAGGACTGTCATGGAAGAAATATTTCTGAATTAAAAAAAAAAATGTTAAATTAAGTTGTGGATTTAAGTTTTTGTAGCGTAGCAAACTTCAATTCCAATTTTATCAATTTCAAAGTTTTTAAATAAGCAATTCCAATATTATAATTGCCCATCAATTCCAGAATTAGAATTGCCCACCAATTCCAAAATTGAATTGACCCAATGTCCGAGTCAGATCTCGTAACATTTTAAAAACAATTGAAAGGAAATCATTTACCTCATGATGACAGACATCTCAGATATTGGCAGTACCAACTCAATAATATTGACATCTGTTTGGAAGACATTTTATTATGCAGTGTCAAGAACAAAATAAAATAAAAATCTCTGTCGTTTATTTTCTGATTATATTTAATGTATAGATGGAGCTATGTTTAAAGGGACCTACCTACTCTTTCACGGATTAAGCTTGCCACCAAACTGTCAAAATAAATGGGTGTTTTCTGCCGATCAATGTTTACGTTTTGATAAACGCCCTCGTGCGGCATTGATTTGCATATACACGGGTCCTCACGGACAGAAACCACCTTTACTGAAGATGATGTCGCTCACTGAAAATCCATATCACGCTGCTTTTTTATTTACGCTTTCAGTGGCTCTCTCTCTCTCTCTCTCTCTCTTATATATATATATATATATATATATATATTCTTCTCTTCGACAGCGCTTTATTGCAGAAGATTTCAGCTCTTTCTCACACCCGCCATTATTGACTTATAAATTGTGTTTTACTGTCCATAATTAATCGTTGATGGTTTTCGCTTAAACGATTTCCGAAGATCACCTCATACGCTGGAAATTCCCAATCTCCAATCCCAAGTTGCGTTCAAACGTAAACAAAACGCCCCAAACCGGAAATAAATTACATCCTATCAGAGTAGATAGAAGAAAAAAAACCGCTAACTTCGATAATTTCATGGTGATTGAATTTGATATGTGCCACTTCTTGCAAATATAATTCCACATACAGATTCTGAGATGTCCCCTTAATCGGTACAATATTTTCTGGGAAAACCTTTCAACGAAAGGATCCCCAGGCGACAAAATTATGATCTATTCGATATGTTACTGCTCCGTCGGGTGTTTTTCTATCGTTTCTAGCACTCGTCCCCCCACAAACTCCAACGGGGTTTACAAGGATGATGCTCATCTGAGGGAAGTACCTTCTAATGAGAACTACATCAAGCCGGATGTTGTACTCTCAGGATGGTCTCTTAGGCACGTCTAAACTTCGCGTTTAATAGCTCCCCCCCCAGGATGGTCAGCAATATATCAATTGACTTGGTTCAATAATCTAATTATGAGGCAGCAGATAATTTTTTCTTCAATATGTGGAGGTATATATATATATATATATATATATATATAATAATAACAGTCCTTAATCAACTGGACGTATTCGTAACCCGATTAAGTTCGTCTACTATGATAGTAAGTTTCAATCCGGACGAGGGACCCCCCCCCCCCCGTTAAGACAATAACAATGACGTACAGCCGATGTTATTGCGTTTAAAGTCGCTAGCATGTCATCGGATATCCAGACCGAGTCCGTGAACGATACGATCAAAACGCGTCATTTGGTGCTCGAGCCGACTTCAATTATTAATGGATCGCCCGTTAGAAGTACGAAAGCGGCGACCGACGATGCGGACCGTCTTCTAACGTCACCCTGAGGACACGATGCCGGGTTTCGACGTCCACGAACACGGTGTCATTTGGCTCTCGCTGTTTCTGCACCCGAAGTAAACTGATGTTAGTCCTTCGACGTTTTGTTGTTATCGCTTCTCGACGCACCGTGGCAGCACGGGGCGAGACGGAATGGAACTACGATTGCCAGCCTCATAATTTATTACTTATTGCGGTTTAGAGGCAGATAGGGGCACATCCGTCCTCGAGAAAACAGCCTCATCTTCTTGTAGTTGCTCTGTGATTTAGGCTATCGCAGACGTCCCGATCATCAAAACCGTTGTGAAACCTCTACCACACCTAGTATTATCTTCATCGTATAGAAAACGATTATATCAGTAATATTTTACTGTTATGTCAAAATAAAATTGCCCCCTTTCTTACCGATGCGTTCTTATAAACAAGCCCGTCTACGTTTATGGGTACTAGGTGGGATAAAACGGGGTAGCGAACGGTAATAGTTAAATGCGTGATCGCTTCGCGCCGTTCCCGAAGAACGTCCATCTCGCTAAGTCTCTTTCTAAGCTGACGGTATTCATCATTGGCCTGAATATATCTCCCCGCCCCGAATCCGTAATAAATTAAACATCTTACATTAACAGATCCCATTTAACCCCATTAGCATAGCGTCTACCCAAGCCACTCACTCCTATTTAATTGTTCAAGAACACCCGACTAAGATGCCACAACTGTCCCAATGCTCCCTCAACGGTCTCCAGTTTTCATACGGAAACATATCTATCATCCAGGCGTATACACGCGTGTGGACGAAACAACCGCGTCTGTATTACGTTATTAGCTATGAATTATAATTTCCTTCGCCAATTGAATTTTGGTCGGCGCACGTTCCAAACCCGATTTTTGTATATTAACGTTAACAACTTCGTAGTTTAAATACACATCACTCATCAGCTCCCCCAACGCCCCCCCCCCAAACGAATCAGTACAAAAGGCCATCTTTTTAAGAAACTCGTGAAGCCTTTATAAAATTCTCAAACAATAGGTATAACTCCATTGTTCAACAACAGCTTTAGATACAATTGTTTCGCGACGCATATGCATCTACACAAAGCTCGGAAAATAAATTTTTTAAACCATAAAAAAATCCACGGTAATAATCTCAGTAGATAATACCAGTCTAACAGTAAGTAACATGCCGGGACCATATTAATGAGTTTGATAAAACTGAGTCAACGTGTTACATCTTAGTAGCTGAAATTAATATGATTTATGGAGTAACAGTCGACACATTTTAATATTAATCTCAGCGACTAGGAGATATTTATTATTAAAATCTCACTGATAAATCGTCAGACTTTAAGAGCCAAATGAAGCCGATGCTTAATCCATTGCTTAGTAGAAATAACTATCCGTTTGGTTAATCTAATTTCGAGCGAAGGCTGCAATTTTAAATAGAACCCCTCCGCACAGAAACGTAAACAAAACACAGCTGGTCATGTTTTAAAATCAGTTTAATTCGCGAAACAACAATTATCGGACATATTAAAGAACAATATTAAAAGAACATACGACACAGTTAAAATATAAACATAATGACTGCCATTCCATAATTTTGCCATTGATCCAGCGGTATAGAAATATATCGAAAATCCACGCACGCACACACACACATTTTAGGAAATGTAAAAATCTTTGATCTGAGGCAAATTGATCAAGTTATCATTCCGCACACCGCAGACGAGACAGACTTCCAAAGCATCGTAATCACAGTTGGCGTTGTGACTGTGGCGACATCTTGTGACTGACAGATATTAATCTAAATGGGGTAAACACCAGATGTCTCTCCAACATAGATTGCACTCACCAACAAAATGCTCCGACTTCCATTCACCACCCAATAAATATCACTAAATTTGATTGCATTGCTTGCAAACCATATAGCCCTTTCTCGTAATTATTAACTAATAACACATACACACCGCACCGAACAAACCGAAATTGAGGGCCACGTGATAGCCCTGGATAAGAGATTTAGAAGCTGCAAATCACAGTTTTCACTTTTACGGCAAATAAATTATATTCACCAAATACAGCCAGCAATGTTATGCTGAGAATCAATTACAATGTGGTATCATCCGACTCAAAGCCACAGTTATTGATTTATGTATCGTACAACAAACCTATTTGCTGACCAATCGAAAATAGTATAAAGTGACACCTAGTGTATAACAATGAATGTTACCAAAACATTATGAGCAATACGACTGAAGGAAGTTTTATCATTACTTTACCAAAGATATAGATTAGAAGCCGACGAAATACTGAGCTTCTTAGAGAGTGAACGTTATGATCATTTAAGTGGCTGAAACTAAATAACACGTTTGAGATCACACTTCGTTCGTTTATGACAGACACAACAAACGCAATACCAGTCTAGATACCTGATAGACAAGCCAATCATTTGGGAATGGTGGTCTTATTACGAGTTCGACAATATCACGTAAATCACAAACTCGTCATCACATTACTAATGCGTAAATAATGTAAACAGAACACAATCCATTAATGAGGTATCTGGATGAAAAATTAAATCACCAGATGGCACTGCCGCATAAATGTTATACAGTTAAACCCCCTATTATGTGAAATTATGTTTTTAAATAGGGTATTTGATCTATATTAGCTGATATTTTAAGTGCATTAGACACAGACTGTTTGACATTTATCTCAAAAACATTTTATCACAAGATCTGGATTTTTTTCAACTACAGGTTCCCGGTCAGTCATTTGATGATGCTTGATTTTTGGTGTTGCAAAAATTAAGATTTAGAAGAATCATGACACTGTTACAGATAAATCAATGTTAACAAATTGATTTAACCTCAATGTGCCACAACACATCACAGTCCAGACATGGGGTCAATTCCAATTGCATTTTTTACAGACTCTTTTTACCATGAGTAGATACTCCGAGTCCCTACTCCGAATAGTTTATATTCCAAGTAGGAGTGTCATGGAAGAAATATTTCTGAATTAAAAAATTTAATGGTAAATTAATTTCTGGATTTAACTTTTATTTTATTTTTTAAATAAGCAATTCCAAAATTGACCCCATATCTGTCACAGTCAGTTAGTAAATCTCAAATTATCTCACTGTGCCTTGATATTTAGCCTACTACAATGTACTGCCATTTGGTGAAAAGATCTCACAATAGCCAACACAACTGAGATGACTTTACAATAAAGATCAGTACAGCAAATAAATATGAAGGAGAGTGAAGTCCAACAATTTAAAAAAATCACTGATCATTTTTTACTACATCCCGAAATAAATTAATACGACGAAGAAAGGAAACACACAAAAAGTTTTCAAATTCTGAGAACACATTGTCTAACCACCACGAACCATCACACATAATGATTTATCACACTGACTTCTAGGCTGTAGGAATCTGTGGTGCTAGTCTAGAGATGAACGCAATCACTTTGTAGACAATATTCCTGACAAAAGCAGGACAGGAAGGGCTAGAGCAAATGTTCTCCATAGCCACACGTAGTTCACTGAACAATTGTCTGAAGGGAAACCAAAAAGTAAACATGTTAAGAATGATAACATACTGTACCGGGTCCATAAAGATTTTAAGCATCTGCATTGAAGACCATAAGACCTTTTCTAGTTGGATATTCAATTTTTAAGGCTCTAAAAATATACCATCTTCATGAGAATTTCAAACATGGTCTCACTTCACATTATTATCAAAAGGACACAGAGAACAAACTTTTAGACTAACAGACAATTTTAGTGATGACTGTGCCATCTAGCGAAGGTCTGTTTGCAGGTCGCGTTTCATCCGGCTCACTGAACCATATGATAAAAAATTGTGAGATCACAATATGTTTGATATATTGATAACAGTTCCCAACTTGATGATATATTTTCAATAACATGTAATCTTTTCAGGCAAAACTAAACTGTCAACTTTCCCCATACAAATAATGCTATCTATTAGTAAAAATAATTCTACGCTATATTTAATAAAAATGAAACTGCTACAAATACTTGTAGATCAATATAGTTCTGTGAATCCCCCAAAACGTACATTTACAATTAATGAATTACACTTCTTGTTCCATGCTACTACATGGCTTCACTGTACTACATGGCTTCACTGACCTGCAAACCAAAGTAAATGTGAACTGCGCATGAAATTGTCTATTAGCAATATAAAACCCAATCGAGGTATCATGGGGGGGTGGGGGGGGTGAAGCTGGCTTAATTATGTTAAACAAGCATACTCTACATACTTTGTCCAGAACTATTGGACTGATGCAGACTATTCATGAGTAATAAATTATAACAGGTGTTTTGAACGTTATGATGAATTGTAATTTATAAACATTATGAGTGATGTTAATTATGAGGTAATGAGTTGGAGCCATTAACAAACCTTGATGTAAGCATGTACTCATTATTATTATATACACGTTTTATATATATCTAGGCCATACTGAAATAGTCTGACTGATTAATTGAAGTAAGTTATTCTTGTTTAAAATGAGCTGATCTGGAATAGTTGAATCATACGTAATTGACAATGATGATTGATGTTTTATGGCCACTTTTGTGCACGTGGTAGGCTAAACGATCCGAGCGACCTCCAAAGGTAACGAAGTGAAGTGAAAGATGAAATACCTTTCAGATACGCCCACGCCTAGATTCAAACTCGGGTGGGAGTGATCTGTGATCTAACGCGCTACCAGTTAAACTGAGGAGGCGCCCCACATAAATGTGGAAGTATGGCATAGGGAATGCTCTTGACTATATGCCAAATAAGGTTTCACATACATAAAGTTTATTACACAATGTTTCAAGTGGTTTTGTAGCAACATAACTGCACTTAAAGGTCTATATCGAAATAAAGAAGTTGGCAGCGGATCCCAAAAGAGCATCTGGTTTCTGTTTCGATATGAATTTGTTAAGAAATAAATACCCTGGGCTGGGAATACCATGGATGGAATTTTGTGCTGTTCCCGCAGTCACACAATTTTCCTCAGCGTGCAGAACCGGTTGGCTGTTCATAAACATATTAATGCGGGGCTATGTGCAACAGACTGTTAACCAAAACAGAATGGCTATAGCTGGGCCATAACATGTCAATGCTTCATTATTTTAACGTAATAATGATACTTGTCTGCAGGAAGACTCAAACTGAAAATTTACTAGTCCCATCAATTATGTACAAGCCTCAGGTGAAATGGCAGATCCAGCAAATAATTTTTCAAATTTCATGTATGATTTAAGTGAAATAAGTTTTATTTATACAAATAAGGCACAGGATTGAATAGCTTCTATGCATGCAGCATTTACTTTCAAGTCTTGCAGTTTAATTTTTATACCAATAAAATTTTCAAAAAGAAGACATTTCAGGGTTCTAATAAATTTCTTTCCAAGTTCAGGCCATTTACGAGACATCTGAAATTTTAGAGTCTTATCAAAACTACAGAAGCTGATTAGAAGGCTACATTAATCTGCGTGATTCGGTGTTTAAACATTATCTGTGTGATTGGTCCGGACAATGAGAACAATTACCTGCAGTATGGATTTCTTCTAGAGCTATATCTAAGTGTTAAAAATCTGTAGTAGATGAATGGTAGAAAGATGCTAGCATGTCCCCTGGAATACAAAAAATACAGCTTTAAGAACATAACATATACACAAAATGTCCTCTTGTTTACTAAACGGTAGAAAATGCAAAGCTTAATACGATCTATTCATATACATGCCATTTAACATGATGTCCAGCTTAAAAGGAAGAGTCATCCACCTCTTTTGAGGTTTCTGTCACTTAACTTCTCCTATTTTTCTAGTGTTAGTGTAATACACTAACATTATAAAAATAAACTTATGTTATTGAAGTTATACATTAATGTTATGACAGATAAACAAATGGCCCAGATAAATTAATGAAGAATCACTGGCAAACTTACGTGAACATCATAAATAGGATTGCTGGCATCAAGAAGATTTCTGTACATGCTATAAATCTCAATATGCCGACTTGATTCGAGTCCAATTTAGCTAACATCCTACGCACAACACCCAAAGAATTAGGACCAACTACCTGTAGATTAATTGTAAAACATGCATGAATTATTGTAAAATTACGCGTGCACACACACACACAACCGTTTGTTTGTATAAAAGGACAGCATATTTTATCACATAAATATTTTCTTAGTTACAATATCCACAAAACATTTAAAGAATTGCTTGCTAAATATATAGACAGACAGTCTCATTTAAAAAGCATAATGCAGCATCATTCGCCAATAGTGAACCAGAGGGTTTTGCAATAAGGCCATGAATCAGCGTGAAACTGCCAAAAGCCATCGTTGTTCTAAGTTTCAAATTTCAACAACTTTTTATAGCCTGATACTTCCAAATAAACAAAAATATGCAGTAGTATCCACCTCAGTATTGACCTGATCCAGGTAGATAAAATATATTCCTCATGTAAACCAAATCTTTGGAAAAAAGATCTATAAATATGAGTGTGGAGAATAGTTGAAAGATACTACGTTATCACAACACCGTAGCTATTTATGATGTGCTATATATGTGGCTGAAATATAATGATTTATGACCACCAGATGAAGATTAGAATGCATTTTGTATCAAGTCTGAGCATTCACCTTGATGTCTCTTTATTTATTACACACACAAATGTTATGATATTTATAATAATTTTGAAGAATTCACATTTCACATTTGTATTATTAAATTCTCTTCTGTGGATAAAGTTGTCAAACATTTAAAAAAATCATGCTTACATTTAGTATCTGCTGAGTATATTTTTGTGCATGAAGAACAGCAAACAAAAATATTGGCACAAGTACCACTGGAATAAGAGTTAAGGTTCATTTATCACTTATTTAAAAAACACAATTATCACATTAATTAATTACACCTTCTGTCACTACATGATACCTCAGATGTAATGTATATGAACATATAGTAAATATGTGGGATGAGAGAAAATGTTCCACAAAATAGGGGAAGCAGTTGCTATTCTGACATGTTTATTTTCATAGCATGTGTAGTTGGCTCAGTTGTAAATGTTCAGTCAGTTATCCTCGGTGCTGGTAACATCTGGAATGGATGGGTGAGAGGCAACTTCCTAGGGAAACACCCACAAAACACATGTATAAGTTGGATTTGAACCCACAACATGGTACACTCTCATAAAGGACTTTGTATTGTGTCTAACTCCTCCATAGCTATCACATTACTACAATGAGTGAGCGACGTGCTTGTTTAGCTGTGGTGCTGGTTTATACTTCAGAGATATGGCCGAGCGCCAATCACAAGGTCAAGACCACACAAACATATAGGAAATTAAACTGTAGCTAATAGCAGGCATGAGAGTGGCTTTTGGAAAACAAATCCTGAAAAGCAAGAAAGGAAGTCGCAGAGCGAAGTGAGCCATACGCGCATATGGGGCGTGGGGGAAACATTTGGAGTTTGTGCATTTTTAGGACAATCTCAGACTAATAGAGGGGGACAAAACATGACTTTTGCAAGAGAAAGCTTTTCAAACCATCTGTTTGACCTAATCCCCATCTCCGAAAACATTATTTACAGCTCTGGAAAACTCTCATCCCTGTAACAGATTATCATGATTAAACCTGCCACGACTAACTAGTAAGGGGGCTTTATTAAATATACATTATTATTAATTAGGTTAGACGTTTTACACAAGTCAAAGGAACAAAATTGATCTGTTACCTCAGTAGACAGAGATGGCAAAAGTTAAACATTGAGAAAATGATAATCACGGAGTATAAATAGATTTCAAAGGATACTAGTGACCGGATAACTGGAGACAAATATCAGCGAGTAAAAGAGATAATGTGCGCTGTCTTCTAACAGTAATCTGCCGAAGAATTCTCTGTTCATCTGGAAATTAGGAAGTCGCTGATGTAACCTGAGGGCACTCGTCGCAGCATTGCTGAGTACGGCCTTCTGATAGGAACTCTGTGAAGCGCTGAAATGTGATATAACACCTCACCATTACTAGCCAATACAAATGAAACAAACATCGTGCTACACGAGAGATATGAGTCAGGTGTGTGATTTATATCGTGATCGGCTGCTATCTTGTAAATCTGATATAAACTTCTAACATATTTCACCAAGTCAGGCAGTCATGTGCACTCCAGAATTAGAACTAGAAATCGTTTTCATTTCTGGAATTCGAAATGAATCTAAAAACAGATGCAATGGAACAGCTCAAATACCTAGTATGAACCTTCTGGTAACAACAGCAGTGAACATTTACAAATATTGCAACACGCAATAATTTCATGCATGCATTGGTGCAATTCATCCATCAGACTCAATAATTTTTTGTTTGGCTTAAGCTTCGATTTATTCACAAGTACATTTTAACAATACTTCTGAGAAACATTTTTAATTGCAATACATTTATAGGTGTCGAACAATATTCTGGATGGTGACTGTTTAAATGTTGGATGAAGTGACAGCAACATCTTGCAGTGGATCAATAATAAAGCTTCATCCTTCTGTACCTGTCTAATTCCTTGAGACATTTAAGTTACTGAACTGCCACATGTAAATCCAAGCTTTGACAGATATGACAGCAACAACTGTCATTGATTGCCACAGTAATTTGTGATAACCCATGGAAACATATCACATGCAGGGATAAGGGCAGTGATTGGTGGAAATGCCATAATGTATTTATTCTGGAGTTTTCTGGACAGAAAGGACTACAGCAGATGTTTTCAATTATGATTTCTTTGCAAAGAAGCTTTGAGCTATTTACACAGATTAATATTATTTTAATAGAAATGCCAGTTAAAAAATTAACTAATTTACACAATTTGAAAATATCCAATAAAATGTGCAGACAAAAACAACAAAACCCTGAACAGTAATTATTAAATTTCACCTTTAATCTGGAACAGTCAATGGTAATATTGTTAGCTGAATATATTAATAAAATTAGCAGTTGTCATTCAACTCAATTCATTTCAGTGAGCCTTATTCAACACCATACAACTATACAATGTCAAACTTAACCCAGTACAATACTGTGTGAGAATATCTCTGGTAAAAATTAGTTATTTGAATAATTATAGTAAATGTTAGTTCTAAAAACTTGGCTATAATGAAATAGTAGCATAATTAAAAAAAATTGGCGGGTCCAGCCAAGCTCAGATTTACTTCTAAAGTAAAGAAGCTATATTAATTTTATTTATAAAAAGTAAATTGGCTTGCTTAATTTAAATACATTTTTTAGTTCTAGCTGCAAAATATAAATTGAGCTAATTTTACCCAAAATGTATTTTCATCTGTCAGTCCAGAGGCTGAAACTTGGAAGTGTCAATGCAAAAACTATTCTTAAAATGACAATTGAGTTTAATGGAATTATGATTAATAATAGACTGCACAAACTTTGGACTCTCTGTTGAGACAATTGTAACTATCATATTGGGAAAAGATAAAAATAATTCTCTGACAATTCTCCCCTATATAATTAACGTGGCTGGTTTAGATAGGCTACTAAAGCCAGTGATCAGCAATGCAGTAAAACCTAGATGCTTCAAGCAGGCAGATGAAGCAATCCGATCAAATCGATGAATTTAATGTAAACTTCATGTTCACCTACCTGAACACCGGTAAAAAGAAGTTCAAAACAAAGAACATAGTCATAATTCGAGTGATCCAGAGAGCTGCTTCTATCTTGTTGCCAGACATGTGACCCTGTAATGACAAAATAAATAACAATACAAGTAATGGACAACTGTTGTCACACACACACAAATATCAAAACAAGCCATCTTTGGAACCTTATTTTAGACTTTCAAACAGTGTACATGAAATTAATTGATGACCAGCATACACCACATTAGTAACTGTGATAACAAATCTGATAATCAGTCATCACATCGGTAGCTCTCCAACTGATCAATTTTCAATTATGATGTATCACTGGAATACACATACCACATACAATACTAATGAAATGAACAATACAAGTAGCTTATTCCAGATTGCAGTGTCCACAGACTTGAAATGAAAATAAAGGAGATATTTGTGGTCGCAACATGACGATTGGGATGAGTTACAGGAGTGGATGAAATTTGTGAAGAAAAAAAAAACAGATTAATTCTGACTGCATTTGGGTCAACATTTCAGGGTTTTGTCTGTGTGTGCTACTATTTTCAAAATAATAGTAGACATCATTAGCAAATTGATCTGCTCTTGGCATTTCCTTGACACCTGCCTACATTGCATTTATAACATGATGCAAACTACACTGTCCTTCAGGTGTTTTAATACACCCTTTTTGTTGTCTTTCATTACATTTGAGCAATCTGTCATTATACCCATCACTTGCTCCAACTTAATACCAAATTTGTTGAGGGTTTTACTACGTGATCTGTAATTTCCTCTGCATTTTGGTGGGCAGTATATTTACGCTCAAGAAAATCGGTTGCTATTTCATGTTTTTGCTTTCATTATAGTACCTGACATGAATTTCTAACTGTTTATCATCAATTGTATCATTACTCTCATCCAAGCCTAATGACACAAAATTTCCTTCGAGTTCCATCTTCAAATGTCTCACCAAACGCATGTCTTATAATGTACGATGTTGTGTTTCTACAACATGAGAAAGACTGCAATCTTGGAGTCAGGGAAAAGTTCTGGCAGAAGTTGTATCAGAAAATCTGAATGGTATATTAATGGTTCCCACAGCCAGGACAAAATATACAAGATTTAAAGGTTATAAATTAAGACATGTGCGGAAAAGCATACATTTAGTTAATGTATGATCGATTATTGACATTTTTATGATACATCCTCCTCACCTCTTATAGCTGTTTCATCCACCCACTTTTATTTAAATTTTAACATGGGATATCAAGACTATGTACAGATATTTTTTCTTCTTCTATAATTGAAGTTTCCTTCTACAGGCATATATTTATTCGCGAGCTTTTTTGTTCCAAGTGGAGGCAATATTTTTTCCGGGACAATTCCTGATTTCGTAAAATTCCAGGACATTTCTGGAAAATGAATTTGTTATTTACCAGGACGTGTGGGAACCCTGTATAATGTTGTCTGCCAAAGCCAATGTCCATTTTAATTCAGCTATTGTCACATCATCCTCACTGCCAAACATTTTCTGCACACTCTGATTGGTTCTCTTTCCTTTTGTGCAGTTGTCGCATTCCCGTTTTTCCCATTGAGGCAACAGAAAATTCACCACCACTTGAATCTTGCTTTAAACATGCTTGATCCAGCACAACACCTGTCCTAATATTTGTCACCACTGGGATCACTGTATTCTTCCCATGAAGGATTGTATTTGCTTTCACTTTTTCCCCATGGTGAATTCATCAAGCTACAGATATATATTACCCAACCCTTATCTTCAATAGGTACAGGTAAAGGGCCATACCATATGATGATGATTGATGTTTTACAGCCACTTCTGTGCACAAGGTAGGCTAAATGGGCCGAGCGACCTCCAAACGTAATGAGGCGAAGTGAAAGACGGAAAACAACCTTCAGATATGCACACGCCGGGATTCAAACACGGGTGGTAGTGATCTGTGGTCCAGCACGCTACTGCTAGAACACGGAGGCGCCCGCCAGTACGATATGGTTTAAATCTTTTTGATGAAAAAAGCCAATGCTCTGTGTGATGTCTTAGGCCCCCATTGGTGCTCTGATCCCATTGGGTACTGGCCCTCTACCTGTAACAATCCTGCACAAGACTAAAAATATAGCTGGCATGGATAAGGATGCTAATCTTGAACTTTTGCAGTCAATCTCCATTTTTTCTCTCCAAAAAGGAGATTTGTCCCAAAAAAGGACTAGCAGAATCATGAAATGAAGGAGATGTGGACACACTGGATTGAAGTGAGTTTACACAAAGATTCAGATATTTAATATTAGGTACGGATGGAGAATATTGGGCAGTTTAAAAAAAGATAACTAGATAAATGCACAAATAATATGTTTTATTTCATAACAATGGCTCATCTTGACAATAATATTTAATGAACTGGTGCAACCCTGGTAGAATGCTCTATGCAGCCTTCTAACTATTTGCTAAATAGATACTTACAATAATACGTTGAACTGTGCCCTCTTGTGTGGGACGTGCACCAGCATTAGCTTCTGGAGTTGACTGGTCACCACTGTTACCATCCATTTTTAAGCAGAAATGTACACAGCTGAAACATATAAAATTACTGCTCAGTCAAAAGTGTCAGGCATGATTACAAAACATGATTGTTTGTTTATACTATCTAACACAGTAACTTCTGATAACAAGTATATCAGTAGCAACAATGATCTGTAATTAGCTTTCCTAGTAAGCACACACTTGTAAATGCAAATAAACATTTCTAGTATAAACAGAGACTTGAGTGGTTTTATTTCAATATATTGTTCTGCATATCTATACATGGCTCATGTACATAACAGCCAAATAGCAGTTCCACCATAGTGCCAATCATAACATTGCTGTATATTTTTGATAGAATATGATTAGTCTATGTCCTTGTACCAGTCTTCTCAATGAAAGCCATTATCCTTGTTCCACCTGTTTATTATTATTTGCACTGCAATCAAGTAGCAATATATACTAATAATTGAAGCAGAGTTGAGAAAAAAATTAATGATTAAAAAAATATTTTTAAATTGTTTTTAAAAACAGGTTCATTCTGGTGACAAGTTCCTGCCATTCTTTCATACTGCCCAGTGTCCTGCTTTCCCCACAACTTTAGTCTTACCAGAGTATAACCACACACAATTTTGTTCTCTATCAGACAATGCAAAGTTGACAAATATAAATATATACTGATTAATTACCAGCGGTAAATTACACGATACTGTATTCTCAATGTTTCACAAAATTACCACATATTTTACAGATTCAAGATAAGTTGCAGAGTCATATTCTGGTATGTATCCAGTACGAGAAACCTATCAGTGAACACATGCATAAAACTATTTATCTAGCTAACTATAAACTGATCTTTAAATAACATTTCATTTTTATATTGGAAGTTAATTTATAAATTACCAGAGCTGTCAACATTTGAAAAGAGTACTATGACTCACATGACACCATAAAACCACATAATATATCGATACCAAAAAATTTAACATCATAGGTTTTTTTTGTGAAAGAAAGGTTCCAGTAGTGTTTTTATTTAATCAGAATTTTCCACATTTAATAACCATTAAGTCATCACAAGTCTGCACTTTCAGTACATGATGACCCTACATATTATACATTATACTAAAATCTTCATAGGATTGCTGTATTATTTATCTGATAGTTGATTCAGTTAAAAAATAAAATTGTAAATAAGGTTATTTCAGTTCTAACATTGTATAGTCTGGAGGGTCACTATTTAGTGATGGGCTTTCGATTACTTCAGTTGAGAGCAAGTTCCAGTCGTTTAAGACTCTCTGGCTGAAGACTGAGTGCCTAATTCCAGATCTAGCCTGTTCTTTTTAAAACTAGGAGTCCTTGGTGGTTGACCCAGAACTTAGATTAAAGAATATCTTTCTATCTACTCTGTCAATTCTATTTATGGTTCTGTATATCTGCATCATATCCCTTCTTCTCCTACAGTGTTGCAGTGATGGTAATCTTAGGGCTCATAGCCAATTATCTTATGGGAGATGCTTCAGCTCTGGTATTAGTTTGGTGGCCCATCTTTTTTATCTTTACCCTATCACGCCTAAATCTTGGGTGCCAGATTACATTCCCATATTCTAAGTGTGGTCGTAAGATAGTGGTGAACAGTCTTGGCATGGTGACGTTATCTAGACATGTGAAGGTGGCCCTTATTAAGCCTAACAATCGTGATGCTTTTCTACTGCTTTGGAGACATGGGCATGAAATTTTAGTTCCTCCTCAATAAACACACCCAATTCCTTCTCAATTCTGGTGTCGCCAAATAATCTCTGATTAGTATTTTGGTTCAGTTGCTAAAATCCCACATTATCACCCATGTAAAAAGTTATGTAAATAAACATATCCTAACACTAACAGTCATTGGATCCATCAGTGGCTACAATAAATAGTTGGTTCTACACCTGACTGGCAATGTAATTTGAATCATCACTGACTAACGTCTCCACAAGAATATTTGTTTTTGTGAGAGCATTGCCATATGTTTTTGCTATATCTGTATCAAGAAACATTGTATGAAATGGCTTTACATTACAATATTTTACTACTTTTTACCATCAGTAGGTATTCCAAATACCTACTGCGAGTAGTTTATATTCCAAATTATTTGTAGGAAATTTCAAATCCAATTCTATTTTTTTTAAATAATAAAAATAATTCTGGAATTGACCATCAATTCCAAAATTGACTCCAGGTCTGAATTATTCTATGGTTACCCCTTCTGTAACTTGCAAATCCGATCCACTGCAGATCTATTACTAGATCTAGTATTAGAAGTCTAAATTAGACTGTATAGGGAAGGTGGTCATTGGATAGGTCTTGTCATAACTAAGAAGAAAATATATAGTTTAATGGGGCTATCTTTTATAATTAGTGAGTAATCGGTTAAAATATGCCCCAAATATCGCCACTTATTTGACAGGTCACAAAAGTCTAATTCCAGAAATGTACCATTGCCAGAGGGGAAGGTCTACGAACGTCATAAATCACCAAATAATTGTATCACTGACCTGGTTTCATCATTTGTGTAATGTAATATTTAACGTATAACAGATAAAAATAAATAAATATCGAGTTATTATATTTTTCAGAAATAAGGCTGCAAAATTGACACAAACACCAAATTTGGTTTATTTCAGGGCAGTCGAAAGTAAGAAATTGTCAAATTAGTCGTAGAACATCCATTTTTGTTTCATTAGATAGGTCTTGAAGAGGCTAATAAGTAAATATATAATATGTCATGTTTTTTTACATTATTTAGGAAATATATACCTCATTAGGGTAGAAAATGACCACTGTAAGGTCCAATGCATATATTTTTAATCAAGACATAAAAAACAATTAACATTGACATACAATGAAAAAGAAGTTCAGGTGTTGTGCTGTTATATATTTTATAAAGAAATTAACCACAATACAATATGTTTTATGATTATAATGTAGTTATATATACATATTATATGCATGTAAATCATATTATGGTGACAAATTATTTTTCAAGCGAGACGGACAAATCCAATGGAAAAGACGACATTGCATTGATGCAATTTTAATGTTGGGCATAATCCATGGTCTCATTAAATCATGCATCAATTGTTTCTAACAATTTGAAATGCAAATAATCACAAACACAATGCAACTTTATCTCCAAAAAAATGGCTTTCAGTGTTTTATCTTAGGCCGGCAAACTTGAACTAAGCAACTTTTTTAAAACAGATGTTTGATCTTAAATATTCACAATGTGCACAAAATATAGTCAAATATAATATCTATGTATATTATTATGCATATATCATACATAAAATAGGATGGATGGGCTAATTTAGGCATAGATTTGATCAGATTGTATTACAACCTAAACATGTTGATATGACGCTGCAGGAATTTACGAGATTTGATGCTCGAGGACCTCTGGGTTTTCCCATTGCGCAGCACGGATAGTTTTGCACCAAAAACGATACCATTAAATAGAAAACATTTTCAGCTTTATCACAGTGGTGGTTTCCCTTGTCTAACTCAATTATTAATAGATGTATTATTGCAGTTTAGATTAAAAAGTGATCGCAGACTAGGTTAGTTTCGTATTTTCATAGGGAAACCAGCATATTTAGAAAGAGTGGAATATTGACAACAACATGGCTAGCTTCTTTTGTTAATAGGTATTGACAAGGCCGTGTGCAAAGAGGGTAAACAAACCCCCTATAGCGGACCATTTTGTAAAGAAATCGTTTGCGCTTCATTTCTGACGTCTCGTCATTTAACAATTATATCTCCGATTTCAAAACAAATTAGATTAGGGGATAGAGCTATAAGTATAACTATTCTGCTTAAATGTTTAATTTATAGTTATTACGTGAAATATTAAGGCAACAACAAGCAAAATAAAAACAACTTTCATTTCACGCGTCATTTTCCTTACGCCCATTTAAAAGCACTTGTTAAATAATATTCACGACGTAACGATGCCCCTACTGACGACGCCCCTACTGTAGTCTAGACTAGTGTATAGAAAATCTAAATCACGGTAAATGTAGATCTAGACTAAATTCGTCTATTCATCTGAATTCTATACAGTACAAATCTTCTTTAAAACAATTATCATTTGAATAAATGCACAAATATAAATGAAAGACACAATCACTATAAACACAACACATATAGGTTATTACAGCCGTAATTAACACTATCATCTTACCAAATGGAATATACTAGAAGATTGATTCTTTCTGGACTCTACACTAGATATACCAGCAGATAGTTTGATTTTGTTCGACGGAAACACAGAAAGTACCTCCAACGTGAAGAGTTCAGTTAGGGGGCTCATTCGGTTCAGCGACACATCGACACTGAAACATTCGTTCCAACCAAAAGCTAGTTTTTTATCTGAAAGGTTAAATGCTTTGAGCATTGACATGAAAGAATGACTTTGAGTATTTTTTCTCTAGAGAAAACGAGTAGGTATTCATTCACAGATGGAATAATTTGTATGCGAAGAAAGTGTCTACGTGTTTAATATAGGAATGGGCAAAACAAGAATTGAGCTTTCCTGTAATCAAGGTGATGCTCTTGCCCATAGACAATTCCTGTAGGATGCAAAGCAATTCTGAAGAAAAAAATGCAGGATTATAGGCCGTTAACTCTGCTTTCGATCCAAAGATACATATCTATTTTCTGTATTGGATCTAAGTACGTCTGTCTACTAGACTCTAGAGTTGTACTGTGGACGCTCAGTAATGATGTGAAGAATATCTTCGGGTTCTCGTTCTATACAACAGGCTGGACACTTCAGATTCACTACAAACTGGTTAAACCTTGCTCGGCTGGACTGTAGTGCCGGTTGTCGTCCGAAGGTAAAAAGGGCTCTCATGACATCGGTCTCGCAACAGTCAACATCTGTTAGTAGTGGTGCCAGTTTCTGGAGGTAAAGGTCCTGTCGGTCCAGATATATTTGTGATATTTTTGACATGGCATCCATTTTCAGCGAGTTTCCAGTGTTCGCTCTGATAAAAATAATAGATATCTATGTCTATTAAATATATCGGATGTCCCTGTCGTGTAGCTAATAGGGCACTAAACCGTACACCTCCAGGTCGTGAGATGGAATCCCAGTGTTGCCTGTATTTGCAGTATTTCAGCCACCAATATAAGGCCCCGGACTATTCATGGCATAACTTTAAGTAATTATCGTCGGCTATATATCTCAGATGTGACCAGCTCCGAGGCTATAAACATTATAACTTATTTCATCTACTGTATTGATAAGTATTACAATCTTTGTATCTGTTATGATCCGATAAGTGCACAACCAATATAGGACGTTATGACATCATATATTTAGCGTAGTTACATTCGGTAGGAAAATTGTTATTAAGGAACCTGTTTATTGGCTATCGTTTCCAGGAGATATGTACATGCACAACATAATTAACATAGGATTTAATGCATATTTCTGAGGACACCAATGTCGGCACAGGCTGATTAGTGCACAGATTTCTCGTGATTTACATGTAAAGTTTTTGTTGACTATATATATATATATATATATATATATATATATCAGTTTGCACAATGAAGACTTGACATGTTGTAGTAGGCCGGTTTATTTATCCAATGTGCGGCACAAGTACACTCTCGTGTATTTACTTACTATAAAGAATGTACAAACAAAATTCTAACCATTGCGAATAACCGTTAAACAACAGTATACAATACTATCAGCTGCTAGCGACGACTTACTGCCTGAAAGACTTAACTGACAATTTTGCGCCAACCAGCTTTTTCAAACTGCCTCGATTTTAATCAAACACTATCTGACATCTGATGAACTAAAACTATTGACATTAAAATTGACTAAATTATTAACTAAACTGACATTTCGTATTTAATCAAAGACCAAAAGTATAAAGCACACACTCACGCATTCACGCACTCACACGCAGGTAGGCACGCACGCACGAACGCACACACGGACGGACACGCACGGACGCACGCATCCATATCGATTGGCATATTCAAGTTCAGGAAAGGCTAATAATGCCTCACAAAACCCCATCACCCCTGTGGCTTCTGGGGCCCACTGAAAGGGCACTAGACCGCACGCCATAAGTGGCTTGTTTCGCTCGCAAATGTATTACTGTTACATATAAATCCCCCTCCCCCCGGGCGCAATACCCCCTGCTTCGCCACTACATTTATGGGAAAGCCCCCTCACGGTGTCTTTTTTTTGGGGTTTATTTTTTACCAGTTTCTTGTTGACCTCCATATATGTAACTAGCGCCAATTCTGAACAAAACACCATACTCTTCCCCGTTGCTTTACTTTAAATCATGTCATGGAGTCCTTTTCCGAGCTACATTGGCTGTGCTGATTAAGCGACAGCCTGGGGATTCTCCCCGAACAACAAAACCAACCAACCGAGCTGCATCAAAGATGTACAAAGAGGTCTTGGTATTCGCTTAAGTGATTCCCGAAGATGACGACATACTGAGGAAATTCTTCTTCTAATCCTAATCTGTACACACAATATACATAAACATTGAATGGCAAGAAGAAAAAAACAACACATTTATTGTGTTGATTTGGTGGCGAATTTCGTGTGTGAAAGCGTGGATTATTGTAAATACAGTTTTATTTATCAGTGATAACGAATAAACAAATTGACATATATTCATTCACATACAAATCGTTCAACCCATGTAATTATTATTATTATTATTATTATTATTATTATTATTATTATTATTATTATTATTATTATTATTAAAGACATAATGCGAAAATATAACCTGATTGCTGGAAACGTCTTATTATTCGAGGTTATACTAACTGTAGTCTCGCTGAAACCTTTACATAAATAAAGTGAACTGCCATTACTAAAAAAAGCAATCAAAGCAGAAATGAAACGGATTAGTTGAAGTTTATGGTTTAAGAAAAATAAAAACAAAAAAATTACTTAATAATTAGATTTTTAGGAAACCCCCGCATGAATTTATAATTGACTAAAAAAATTGTGTTTCGTAAAACACTCTTTAGTTTGGAATGCTTCGAGCCGTGATAGCGTAGTTAGTTAGAGCGTAGCACTCGTAGCCGAAGGGTCGCGGGTTCGAGGCTCCGTGAGCTGCAATGCAGTCATGGGGCGACTGGTTCACTCATCCATAAAAAATGAGTATCTCACGGGACGCTATGGCTATATTGTAAAGCGCCTTAGAACAGCTATCTAGCTGAATAGGGCGCTATACAAATGCCACATATTATTATTATTATTATTATACTTACATTCTGCTATTCTGGATGGGATGGTTTAAGTCTCGAATTGGTCTTACTCGGCTTTTCGTGTCCATTAATTATCACGTCCGAAGCATATGTGTCAGCATGCGATTGTTTTCTATATTATTTCGAGTTGTCTCTTTAAAAAAAGAAGCGCTCCACAAGAAAGTTTGGTAGCTTCACAGTACTTTAGAAGCAATTTATCGTCTCGTCAAGCTATTTCAGTTATTTTATAGACTCTCTCTCTAACGTTTACGCCCAGATATTTGACAAGTGTTACTATAAGTTGTATATCAATGGGCTACATTAAGGTTTTGGGCTGTTCTTCTGTCCGCGCCATAAACGGCTAAAGTGACATTGATTCACTCGTCGTTTAGCACATGTATAAGCCAAACTTGAGCTGTATACCGTTCAACTTCGGCAGACCAAAGATGTCGGGGCACCTCCGTGGTCTAGTTGGTAGCATGTTGGACCACATATCGCTACCACCCGAGTTCGAATCTCGGCGTGGACATATCCGAAGGGTGTTTCGTCTTCGACTTCGCTTCATTACCTTTGGAGATCGCTCGGCCGATTTAGTCTACCATGTGCACAAAAGTGGCCGTAACACACCAATCATCAATCATCATCATCATCATCATCATCAGACCAAACATGTTCGATTTAAAGTGGGATATCGCTAGCTATCAACTTCTGGTAACCGAATAACTCTTGAAGATTTGGCCATTTTGTTGTGTACCATTTGAAGTGTTGGTTCTCGCGATCGTAAACAACGTAATAAAATATCAACTAAAACGATTAAGATTGAGGTGTTATGTCGGTCAGACAAAGACGAACTCGCAGTAAACATCAGCCTTGTTATATGTGGGGCGCCGTTGGTCACAGAACCATAGCGCACGGGTATAAATCCGGTCCGTGCCGTGGTGAGAAGGGTGTTTCGTGTTTCATTTCGCCTCCTTGGAGTTCGATTTAGCCTAAAAGTAAGATAGCAGCATTTATTGTTTAACCCGCGTCGTGTATATCCATCCATCCATCCATCCATCCATCCATCCTTCCGCTCATTTCTTCTTTAATACGACGCAAAGAAGATTAATTTAGGCAAGCGACAAATACACGGATCGGTTTAATACAAGTCACACACACACACCAAAATACACTTCACGGCAAGTGAAGGCAATAATCGATCACGATTATCCGACACAAGGACAACCGATTATTTGTAGACGCGGGGCGAGTAAAGAAATGTGACAATTAGCTGTACTTGAACGATGTAAATATGCCATTACGGCTAATGGTTAACGCTTTAATTCGAGCCTGTCACGATCCACTTGTGCAGTTTTTTTTGGCATTTGATCTTTGATTGATTGATTGATGATGAAGATGATGATGATGTGGTCATTGGTTTTTTAGAGCCGTAGTTCGGTACAGGAATAATAACTTCTGTTAAGAGGTAATACAAAATGAGAGACTATCTCCCGTGGGTACGTTTTGCGAACTTCACAATGAGATTCCATTAACACCACAAGCCGCTCAAGCCGATAGGGCGCAAATCTCACCAAATAAACCTAATTATGAGATGCGTATTATTTTAGCCACACTACTCATCAATCTGTAATTTGGTCAATGTTTTAAATATTTTTTAAATATATTTTTAGCCACAAAAGATAATAAAAATATGATTATTTTTAATAGTGCTGTTAATTTATATACATCTCGTATTAACTGCGCAGCACAATATCTACTTAGGTGATAGTTCACGAGTCTGAAATAATTTATTTGGGTTTATTGAAATATGTACGCCATCTACCATCAAACACTCAAAGGATAACCAACGAAGTGAATAAACATTCACATTAAACGTAGAGTGAATGAACAATATATATATATATATATATATATATATATATATATATATATATATATATATATATATATATAATGAAGTTTCATCCGTATTAACACAGGGTAAATATTGTATCAAAGTCAAACTATTTTCGTGATATATTTTCACGATGAGTGTCTTATAACCAACACCTGACCAATAATGATATCTCGGATTGTTGAAAGACATCACCGAGTTAATCCCTTAGGTATACAAGATTATCTGTAACATATACACGTACTCCGACTCTCATATATATATATATATATATATATATATATATATATATATATATATATATATATATATATAATAATGATCAGTCACTCTACGTTTTCTCGCCGAGACACATACTGATGTAAGCGGTTGATTTTAAAATGTATATAACCAACATTTACGGTATAAAGTAAACCCACCATCGCTTCATCAAAGCGACAAGAGTCATGATGAATGCTTATCTTAACGACGTAAACAAACCCATTTACTGTTACTATTAGGGACTTGTTGTTGTTTTACGGTCACCTTTGTGTAGGTGGTAAGCTGAATAGGTTGGACAGTCTCTTCAAAGGTGACGACCAAACACACAGCTAGCCGGGATTTGAACCATTGTGCTCGAGAACGGTACCTAACCGCACTATCAATTCGGCCACTGAGAAGTATTGCTGGGACAAGTGACTTTTATTATTGTGTCACTAGCAACCAGTTAGCTCAATGGTAAATACTCGACCCAAACAGCCGTGACAATCGTTCAAGTCCAACTGGATGCTAATATTTAACATGTTCATTGTTTCATTCAGCAAAATCAATTGGTTTCTGGTTAGATAGTGATAGATTAATGTGGAACACGTGACTACAACAGTTATATACTCCCCGGGAAATTAACCCACATTAAGGGTATATTAAATAAGCGTATTTTGCTTAATAATAATAATAATAATAATAATAATAATAATAATAACAAAAATAAAAGAAAACTCCAACAAGAACAACAATAACCATTACTACTATAAGAACAATAGCAAAAACAGCAGCAGCAACAACAACAAGAACAATTAGAACAACAACAACAACAACAACAATATTACTAATCTTTTGGTGTAGTAATGATACATTTAGGCAATATTAAAATAATTTTAAATTAAAAGATTCGAATACGTTAGTTTCTTATCAGGTGCTAGCTTTGTCTTGCGAAATGAAAACTAGAACGATATTGTTTAGGTCAACATCAACTATTTATTTTCGGTCACTTTCGACAGCAACTCGAACTTCATACAAAACAGATCAGACAGAGCTACGGACAAACTGACGAGCGGACAGAAATAAACACACGGTTCAAGCCAACGCGCTTCCTACCGAAATCACACACAGCTCTACAGCTCGGATCGAACCGGAATATTTATCAACAAGTGTCGTATGCCGCTATTAAAGTGATCACAAAGAAAACGCGCTCCTCGTCAACAGCGAACGTAAACAGCGACAGACACAAAGAGACGTTCTCGACGAGCGGTCATCCTGCTGCCACTGTCCACAAGCAAGACCCGGTCCTATTTCTCGTTGACCTGCCGTAATCTAGACTCCACCACGTGGAGGAGGCAATATCTACTGTTTACACGGTGTCGCATACCCATTGAAGAAATTCAATAGAGAGGCGACGGTGAAAATGACAACACTAGACCAGCTGAGCGATACACTTTGTCCGTTTAGATTCGGGCCTCGAGTCGAATAATTTTTTTTTAATATCTCGGCCAAGAAATAAATGCGTTTCAGGTTATCACAGAGAAGATTTGTCGAGGGGTGGGCTTACGGGTAAAACTAAACGATCATCGATTTAGGTGGTTCAGATATCGATCCATTTATTGTAGAATTATACGCGCTTAAGAGGCGGGGAAGGGGTAAGGGGGTAATTCGGCATTCACAAACCAGGAACCCGAAATCAGTTCACTCCGAAGATTTACGTCAGTTGCGAGAGTCACCGTACAGATTATAATAGTTGACTGTCGTGAACGCCCCCTGGTGTACCTCTAGGTCGTCAAGGAACACTCGTCTGTGGTGAGATCGGATTCACCGAAGAAAGACACCATCAAACGGCCTCTTGTCCGTGTGTATTCTCAACAGTAGCTTAATCGAACCGTCTAGGCTGAGAACTGCACAACGTAATACTTCGCTTAAAAAGGGATATCGATTTAGAGATTTCGATATTGGGAAGTGAGACAAAGTCGACGACGACGAAAGTAAGTTTCCAGATGAAGCGATGTTCGTAAGGATACGCGAAAGTCCGGGATTCAAACAGGAAGATCAGCTATGTCGGATATCAATTAGATAAGGATGGATCCGATTAAGTGATCTTGTGTTATCTATCGTCGATTGTTTTGGATGAGTACAAAAATTAAACCTTTTAGCCAGTAAAAAGTCAACTTAGATTATATTTATTATCTGTTCTCAGCTTCAGTTATAGAATAGATTATTAATTCTGCGTTGGTATGTCGTAAGAGTGTTTTTTATATTAGACTTTGATGTTTGATTATTTATTTATAGTAGCACCATTCAAATACCAAACTAAACGCGTTCGCACGCACACATACCATGTTACTTTTTTCATCTATTACACATGGATGTACATATATCCAGACAGAGACAGACAGGCAGACAGACTGGTAGTCAGACAGACAGACAGACAGACAGACAGACAGACAGACAGACAGACAGACAGACATACAGACAGACAGATACACTGCAGACAGACAGACATACATATACAGCATAAGGATGTGTGTATTTGTTCGTGTGCGCGAGATCGTTTTGTCTATTTATTTGCATACATTTCTATGCGTCTTTCAATTTCTAACACAGAGCCTACAGGATGACGAGTGAATCGAACTCAGATCCGGATGACTCCGTCCAGTTGCCGGCTGTCGTTGCTAGCGATTACAGACGTACTAATATGGATCTGAAACAACAGTTGGTACTGTGGAAAAAAGCTAATTATCTTATGGATAACATCAATCTATCGCAGCCATTTCTCAACAAGTTAGTGGACTACGGCTTGTTTAACAGGGCAATGATGGACCAGATCCACGTGAGTTTCTAACAACAATTGTATTTCCGCAAACTTGTTTTTATTTCACTTTCTGGATGGTATGGAATTAGCCTTTAAACTACTACTACTACTACTACTACTAATACATGCTATTTATATAGCACCCTATCCAGCTATGTAACTGCTCTAAGGCGTTTCACAGTATTATTATATCTGACTCAGACCTGTTCCAATCCGGCACACATCTCAACTCCCAAAGCAGCATACAACGGATGCTGCCATTATAGGCGCAAAGCGTTTTTCGAACACATAGCTGGCTGAGTGAACCAGTCGACATACGACAGCGTTGCAAGCTCCCCAGCCTCGAACCCGTGAACCCTCAGTTACGAGTCCTACGCTCTAACTGACTGCGCCGTCACGACTCGACGTCCAAAACTCACCTTTCGGTTTATATTAACGTTCGTGTCGTATAATGGGACGTTATGGCGCGTGACAGGCTGCCACATACGAAACACGGACTGGTGGCAAATAGGTATAATTTTTGAGCGCACCCCAGAAGGAGTTCGTTGATACCGAGATAACAAACCCGTTTGGGTTCAGGCTGAAGGTGTTCATCTGGAACGCTGACCGTAGAACAGGCAATTGGTGACACGACAAAGGGCTGTTTTCTGGGCCGAATCAGCCGAAATGTAATCAAACCAACATCGCAACAACATGAGCGTAAAATTGGCCAACGACTGGCTGTTTATATCGGTTCGGATTTTTGTCTGCCTTTGGACAGTTTTAGTAACCAAATGGACTCGTATTAAGAGTTGTTTAGCCTCGGCCACGGTCTCACCTGGCACACATGGCAATTACGTCTCACAGACACGTGAGCTGGATTCGAGCCCACAACCCGGAAGTTTGTGACGCAGCGCTCTAAACGCTGTGCCATCGGAATTTGAAAAAAAGTGTTTTATTGTATGTCGTTTGTTGTAATTTATTACTTTAACGAGTGAGTCCCTTGCTACTCAATGAAATAGAACAAAGATCCTATCAATGTTTTACGAGTTGATTATTAAATGGGTTGTGTTGTATCGTCATCGGGTAGTTTATGATAAATGTTGTGGGTTTTTTTCTAGGCAAAACATTACTCTGTTGAGCGGATCCTTGTAATGCTTTCGCTGCTCGGCCAACAAGGTGATGATGTATTCAATAAGTTCATACATATTCTGATGGAAACGAAGCACTTTGAGGTAGTGAAAGAACTAAGAAAAACGGAAAAGTACACGCACTATGGTAAAGACCAGTGTAAACAAACAAACAAACAAACAAACAAACAAACAAACAAACAAACAAACAAACGAACGAACGAACGAACGAACGAACGAACGAACGAACGAACGAACGAACAAACGTATGAACGAACACACAAACAGACAGATAGACAGACACGATTTATAACTAATTCCATTATTTGTCTGAAACATGACATGGCCCACGAAAATAAATGTTCAACGTTGATCTGATAACAAAGCAAAAGAACCCCCCCCATCACCTTTTGATCTTTTACGTAAGCACCATTTTCTCTTGTTCTAATCAGGTGAGATGCTGCCGCCTGTCTTCACGTATTTCCTCAATCTATCAGAATTTCTCCGAATGTATCCACACATAGCAATAAAGTTGGGCGAGGACGAGAAACACATTCTGGAGACGTTTATTGACGGAAAGATCGAAATGGCTACCAGAAAAATCAGCGAATCTAATAAGGTACGCCCCGACGTAAACTTACACCACACAACAACGTAAACCCGATTAACGCAACTCAGTCAGTCAAACTAAACTTATTGTAGAGCCGCCAGGAACCTAGGAAGGAGCCACGAATGAAAATGAACTAATCAGCGAAGAAAACGAATTAGCCATCAGCTTTTATTTGCAGGTGTTGGAGGAGAAAATCGTTCGTTTGAAAAAGAGGATTTCTCAGCTTCAACAAGAAATATGTGTACGGACTGAAAGAGAGAGTCTCTTGCAAGAGAAACTGAGACAGTCGAAAGAGGATATTGACAGTTTGAAGTCACGGATCAGCGAGCTGGAGGAGATGAACTTTCAGTGGAAGTGCGAAGTACGCCGCCTGAAGCACTTCAGGGACGAACAGGAGGAGTTGGAAAAGTGGATCCAGGAGGAACGAAAAGAACGAAAAATACAGGATGCCCCCATCGGGATGTTCGGTAGGCTGCCGACGTTCGTCAGCAACAAAAAGGCGAAGAATACGTCGTCGGTCAAACTGAAACTACTGTCAGCTCAGGTAAACTACTCTCAGCTCAGGTAAACTACTGTCAGCTCAGGTAAACTACTGTCAGCTCAAGTAAACTACTGTCAGCTCAGGTAAACTACTGTAAGCTCAAGTAAACTACTGTCAGCTCAGGTAAACTACTGTCATCTCAGGTAAACTACTGTCAGCTCAGTTATATGTCTGGGTTTGGATAATTAGACAAATAAATAAGGCAGAGAGATAACTGGACGGATAAACGAATAGATAGATAAATAGATAGATAGATATATAGATAGATAGATAGATAAATAGATGAATGGATGGCTGGCTGGAGAGATGGAGGGGGGGGGGGTTAGAATGACTGATCAGTAGATAAATTGATAGAAACTCGTATAAATATATAACTATAGAGTTAACAGCACACTCACAGACACGCACACACATACACGCACACACACGGACGCACGCACAACAATAATCAGACAGACAGACAGAGAAGCATATACTCTTACTTTAGTGCATTATATAGATCAAATACAATTTGTTTAAAAAAACAGGTCCGTATGGCGATCAATAAGATGTATTACGCTCAAGGGCACATCGAAAATTTGAGCTACCTCGAGAGACGTCTAAACAGCTTCATCGGCAAACCACGTGACGTCTTCGATAAAGAGACCATACAGGATTTGCATAATCTGAAGACGCTGCTGATCGATACGCAGAAGGAAAAACAATCAATCAAAGAAGAATTAACGGAAGAAGAGAAGGAGATCGTGGCGAAAGAGCATGAGATAGAGATACTGCGGCAGGAGATTCTCGGCAAGTCGATGACGCCGGAATACCAACCGGAAGGGCACAGCAGCCTTCGTACTAAGATGCTGCAGCTGTTGGACGACCTGAATAAGCTGCACGAGCTGCACGTACAGCGGATTAATGTCAGACACTTCAAGGAGATCAACACGATGAAGGAGCACATCAGCGAGATCAACTACGCCCACAACAAGGACAAGGAGGCGCTCAAGTGGCGCATGAGGGTGAAGATGGGCGAGCTTCATAGGCGCGAGATGCTGCACCGACGGATGAAGCACACGATCCTCGTCCTGTGCCGGTACAACGCCAAGAATCTGAACGCAACGGTCACGATAGAAGACGCCCGGAAGGTAGTCCGAGGCATCATCGGTGATGCGCGAAAACTGCGCAAGATGGTCGATCAGGCCGAGATGTTGGAGAAGAATCCGGGAGGAATTGGCTCGGCGAAAGAAGACGACTCGGAGAAGGAAAGACTCGAAAGGGAACGTCTGGAACGCGAACAGGAAGAGAAGGAAGCAACGAAAGCGGGAAAGCAGAAGAAGAAGAAGCGAAGGAAGGACGTAGGTAAGACTGTTGCCGTCACCTGACGACCCTTGCTTGAAAGGGCTACGAACGAAATCTGGGTCGGTTTATTGTTATATGTAAGGTACAGAGTTATATTTGGAAGAATCCATACCTCTATCCGGCAAATATGTCGCAAAAGTATCGAAATAAACGTTTTCATTGTTTATTTACGATGACATCCTATCAACCGTTTCCGGTTTGGGGCAATTTATTTTTCTGTTTCAATGCAAACTAAGGTTAGCAACAGATTTCTCGCGGATTATGTCATCTTCAGAAACTGCGGTAGCAAAACGAAATTCTGCAATTTTTATCATGAACAGCTAAAAGGTTTTATGCCACTCATGTGGTACTGAAAACAAACAAAAAGGCCTCGTAATAAAACAGTCACGAAAACAGTAATTTACACAAGAGACCTTCAAATTAAGATTTTACGGGCGGTGTGAAAGGGCTGTTTCTCAATAAGGACGTTCCTTATATTCGATATATATATATATATATATATATATATATATATAGTCTGTGTTCGTGAAAGTGCAAGAATATGGCTAGGTAGTAATCGATACGGAAATACTGATATAGAAAATTAATGTACTTCAATGATTTAGGTGCAAATTCAAAGTGAGAAAGCGTCCATCTCTCTCTCTCTCTCTCTCAATCTCAATCTCTCTCTCTCTCTCTCTCTCTCTCTCTCTCTCTCTCCCAATCTGTCTCTCTCGAAATAAAGTAGTTGTTGATTGGTGACATAGAGTATCTCAAACTGTAAGACGCAGTTTATATCTGATTCAGCTACAAGCTTCCTGTTTGCAATTTCTTACAGATTACTTGAAGAACGAACGATTGATGTTCGTGGCCGATCGGTTAAAGGAAGAATGGCGAACACTAGGTCTGCACCTTGGTCTGAGCATGAACCGCATGGACATGGTGGAGATAGAGTTACCACCCGATGCTAAACCAGATATTCTGGGTTATGCCATGTTGAAGGCGTGGCGAGACGAAATCAAGGGAAAGGTAACAGTCGTATATTCGTTTAAGGAAATAACTCGGCCCTGTATCCGTTTAAAGTTTCCAACACCATCATGAAAGTCACGTTGTTCATATATAATATATATATATATATATATATATATATATATATATATATATATATATATATATATATATATAAATTTCATATTTTGATTCGTTGCTGTTCAGAAAAGCTGAGTCAGCATGGTGACAAATTGCCACCTTTCCTCTTTATGAATCTAATGTCAGCAAGGAATCATCTCAAAACATCAATGTATACTATGCTACATCAAACTAATGTCTTCTAACCCCAGATCCACCCCCCCCTCTACATGAAACATTCATTTGCATTGATCCCCAGAACAATTCCCCCCTTCACACTAAACACAAATTGTCATACACCTGTATGCATCTCAATAGTTGTCTGTGTAGCAATTTATTTATATCATTTATTTTTCTTCCGATCAATAACACATAGTCGGGCAGCTCCGTGGTCTAACTGGTAACGCGTTGGATCACAGATCACTATCAGCTGAGTTCGAATCTCGGTGTGGGCATATCTGAAGGGTGTTTCATCTTTGATTTCGCTTCATTACCATTAGCTTTGGCTTGGCACATTTAGCTTACCATGCGCACAAAAATGGCCGTGAAACATTAATCATCAATCATCATCATCATCATCATCATCAATAACACATAGTCGATCAAAATCGATCTACGACGCTAAACAAAACAGCCCATAACTCCACCTCCCATCAATATGAAATCGGTTTCGTTTAAAATCGTGCATCGATGTTTTGAGATGAATCCCAATTATTCTTCACCGTTTCAGGTCTCCGTTAAGGCATCTCGCTTGGTCAAAGGTTTGCTGAAAATGGGGCGAAAGGATCTCGCCATTATAGTTTTGCCGATACACAGGGTGGAGCTACTCGAAGAAGAAGCTAACGAAGAATTAGAGCGAGAGAAAGTGGAGCCCAAGACTTCGGAGGAGGAGGAAGAAGATGAGGGGGAGGAAAGAGAGGACGTAGTTGATGTGAACGCCGTATCCGAGTTGGCGAGGAACGTTTTAGGGATGCAAACTAGAAATGATCCCGTTCCCGTCCTACCGGAAGTGGGAGCGACACAGGGGACTGTTTAAACAGAACGAAACACACGCACGCACACACGCATGAACACACAAGCAAGCACCCACACACACACAAATACAGAAAATAGTCAGCGAAATGCTGATGTTAAAAATACATATGTACCACACAGTTGCAGCTGTATATACGACATGATATTATCCATGATAAGTTAATCGATTCTGGTTTTAGAGGACCCACTTATAAACAAATACAGCGATTCTCTATTGTAACCGAGTAGTGTACGTGTAATAGCAATTTTCTGATTAATCGAATCGATTATTAATGACGATATATTATGACGATCTTTCTAGTTGTTACACGACAGCTAATGATAGTTTTCTTTTTCTTTCCTTTGTGTTTAATAAAATGTAATAATCGTCTTACAAAAATGATTTATGTTACTAGAGGTAACCGTAAACTGATATTGAATTTGTAAAGTGAATCAAATGGTGTTTATATATATATATATATATATATATATGTGTGTGTGTGTATCTGTGTGTGTTTGTATGTATATATATATGCATATATATATATATATATATATATATATATAGTGTGTGTGTGTGTGTGTGTGTTTATGTGTGTGTGTGTGTGTGGATCTTGGTCAATTAGTCTACTGGGTTTACTTGGCTTCAGGTTTTCTTTGACAATAAATAGTGCAATATAATACATAACAACAAATATATGCTATTGGCACCTTCATTCTGCTTGTGATGATCGAGACGTTATGACGTAGGGCGAGTTGTCATTTATGAACATAGCTTCTGAAAGTCACACTCCATCCAAATAGATAAGTTAACGCCAACGTCTTTTGAAAGGTATATTACTTCGACAACAGCTTCTTTACTTTACAAATGCGTAATATTATAACCTTTGTTTTAGCACATGTTGTTTTTACAGACCGTTATCGGATGTGATCGTTTACTTGCCAGTGACTTATCCTGACTTTTAATCGCCCACCATCCATCCCCGACCGGATCTGTGGAACATATATGTGCTAATGTCAGATTGGCACTAGTGTCGTTGCGTCAAAATTATCATTCAGTGGACCATATTTGTTTTCGAGTTTGTATTGGAATGAAATATAGGTCAAATGTCTCAGAGGCTCTGATGACGTCACAAGCAAAATGGTGTTATATCCACCAACAGTCTCTATGGCCTTGTGGTTAAGAGCAAGTAGGAGGAGTTTTTCATCCAACCAGGCAACTGGCAAGGTTTTCTCCGCGGGATATGTCATCTATTGTAAATTATAAATTTATTAAGAATTAGTTCTCGTGGTGAAGCCGTAAATTATAGACCATGTGCGTCTCCCTCATTTGAGCTAGCTAAGCCACGTAATTTAACTGCGTGCAATGATACACAACTTTACGAATAAATTTACTATGTGATAGATCTGAGAGGTATTTCAGGCTTGACTGGATGATCGAAAGATAAACATTGCCACTGACCTAAAAGGGAAATTCGTTTCAGTTCGGGAAATCATGCAGCCGCAAGTGTATCATAGCGGTACGTACACTGAGTCTGATACAACCACGGAAAGGTCCATCGAAGTAAGAGTTCGTGAATAGTATAAAATAGTTCTTCTGGGTACTGAGAAAATGACGATAACTATGCTAAAATTAGACTTGACTGGTAAGTTGCTGCATGTCTGGACTAAGTGAATTCGAAGGAAGGACTAGAAATTCTCACTAGGCTCCATGTATTTGCTAGTTAACATTCATATGGTAGTTGAGACTTTATTGTAGGCTAAGGAGAATTCGTGAAAATGTGCATATTTAAAGTGCTAGAGGCAAATGGTGTTAATTTAGGGAATACAAGCTTTTAGGGGTATTGAAGAATGCTGAACTCAAATATGCTGTATGCCCAGCTAACAATGGTCGAAAATGCCTCAAAATTGAGAAATCCCAGATGGCCGCCACCACCGTGCCGTACATATCGTTTAGAAACTTTAATGACATATGTTTTTGTAGGTTTTCATATATGGGGAATCCATTGGCAAACACAGTTTTGAGATAAAATGTAAAACACTGCTTGAAACTTATATTTATTACAAAATGGTCGTCTTTAACGTTGAATAATTCGTTGACCACATATGATCAACAAGCCCCACCTCTCTCCCTTCTCACCATGAACACAGACATGCCATTTGTTTAAAGTCTAGAGGCACACTACATATGATTTTAAATAGGCAAGCGTAAGCATACAGACCATTGACTCCCTTCATTGTGTGTATGCACAGGTAGATGTGCACAAAATGAACTTATTTTTAAGAGTGACCAAAGACTATTGAATCGAAGAAGTTTGCATCTCGTTTTTCTTCTCATGCATATCCCAGAAAAGAAACGTTAGAATATAATTATAGATTGATGTGGAAGGGGCTGTGAAATTTAATCAAGAGATTTGTGAGAAACAGTGAAACAAATGACACATCAGATCAGATCAGAACATCTATCCGACAGAGAGATGTTATTTAAAATGCAGTGGTCGATGTGATTCTTTACATACTTATGTTTATATATTGCTAAACTAAACAATTTAAGACCAACTCATCTAAATTGAAGCAAATTTGGAATTTTCAAACTCTTTTGATATTCATTCTCTAATTAACGAGAACAAATGAGAATGGACGCATTGAATGTTTTTAATCGTTCAGTGATATATTTAATATGATCTTATGTATCTTGGTGTTTATTTTAGAAAATGGTCTAAAGAGAAACATTGCCTTTGTCTGAAGGTGATATTAGTCTCACTTAGGGAAAGGCTATCGAAACAAAAGTGTATCATTCTAGGATTAACTCCAAGTGTTATTTAATTTGTGATACAAATAGAGCGATCAGCTGCAATATAGTCCCTCACTTCTGAAATGGAATTGTAATACAGTATCACTAAATTGGACTGGAGTGTTTATTACGAAGAAGTAGCTAGGTAAGATCGAAATGTTTTTATCTTGTGGACAGTTTTATTTACATGATAGGATAAAAGGCATGAGCAACGTCAAATGCAAGTGATTGAAGGTAAAAACTGAAATAGCCTTTTCACAGAGACCTGTCAAGCTTTAAACCCATATGCTAAACGTATTTTGCCAATAACTCTATCAATCAGACGATGGAGATATTCCAACAGGTAAGAGTGATTGAATGACAAAAAAGGCTTGGTGCTCGGCTTTATCAAAATAACTGCTGCGAAAATGAAGGAATGCTGACGTTGGAATTTATTGATGTGTTGCTGGAGATTCGTTCAACTTTATTCGAAAATGAAATTTGAACTAAACTCCGTGATGTTGAAATATATTTTATTGCACAGTTGTGAAGATGAGGTGGCCGAGTGGTTAAGGCGATGGACTGCTAATCCATTGGGGTCTCCCCGCGTGGGTTCGAATCCCATCCTCGTCGAGTTATTTGATTGACTCAGATAGAGTTCAGTCTTAATGGAAAACTTAACAAATGCCGTCTGTTAAATGACAGCTAATATTCCAGTATATGATATAGTGAGCTCTTGATGCATTACATACTTATGTTTATATATCACTAAAATAATCAACTTAAGACTAACTCATCTAAAATGAAGCAAATTTGGAATTTCCAAACTCTTTTGATATTCATTCTCTAATTAATGAGAACAAATGAGAATGGATGGATTGAATGTTTTTAATCGTTCAGTGATATATTTAATATGATCTTATGTATCTTGGTGTTTATTTTAGAAAATGGTCTAAAGAGAAACATTGCCTTTGTCTGAAGGTGATATTCGTCTGACTTAGGGAAAGGCTATCGAAATAAAAGTGTATCATTCTAGGATTAACTCCAAATCTTATTTAATTTGTGACACAAATAGAGCGATCAGCTGCAATGAAGTCCCTCGCTTCTGAAATGGAATTGTAATACAGTGTCACTAATTTGAACTGGAGTGTTTATTACGAAGAAGTAGCTAGGTAAGATCGAAATGTTGTTATCTTGTGGACAGTTTTATTTACAACATAGGATAAAAGGAATGAGCAACGTCAAATGCAAATGATTGAAGGTAAAAACTGAAGTAAATGTTCACAGAGACCTGTCAAGCTTTAAACCTCGGTGCTAAACGTGTTTTGCCAATAACTCTATCAATCAGACAATGGAGATATTCCAACAGGTAAGAATGATTAATGACAAAAAGGCTTGGTGCTCGGCTTTATCAAAATAACTGCTGCGAAAATGATGACATACTGACGTTGGAATTTATTGATGTGTTGTGGGGAAATTTGTTCCACATTATTCGAAAATGAAAATTTAAATAAAATGGGTTAAAA
>JAODUP010001914.1:0-24904 GCA_025642065.1 Paralvinella palmiformis | reverse complement strand
AATATGAAAATAATAAATCATTAAACACTTTCACAGCATGTCGATAAATTGTGTAACAGTGACCTCCGACTTCATTTCAAAAATAAATATTCGACTACACAATACACGTTCATGTTGCAATACATTACTGATTTATTTGTTGGCAACAATTTATCGTTTCTCATTAGAAATTTGATACCTCACAGACACAGAGTTGATTATTATAAAATGTTTGATTTACTGATGGAAAAACAAATATGTAATTAAATAATTACAATTCTAGCAAATTTTACACCTCAAACTTGCTGAGAGTCAAGTAGGGTACCAAGATTAGTGATTGTCTTCCGTGTTTACATTGAGTCAAACAAGTTGGAATCTTCAATTGTATTCCTCATATATATATATATATATGGATATTTTGTTTGATAAGTTAACTAGAGCTGTTATATAAACTTGGCTGTTAGCTGGCAATACATCAGCCACAGCTTTATCATATGTTAATGTCGTCACTCTCATAGATTATTATCTGAAGTCAATATCTGTACTACTCAGTATCCATGAACATTATTTTAAAGAATATTATGTCAAATTTAACAGCACAAAAAAACTGTTGATCAAATAAATGATATATTCTGATGTTTTATTTGACCTAAATAGAGTACTGATTGGCCACAACCATTCTGTGCTACATTTCTGTCATTATATTACTCATGAATATAATAAAAGGAATGTTACTCGAGGGATTAATAGTTTCATTACTCAAACAAATATAATGATTCATGATTTAGACCTTGTCATTCTAATGTAAAAATGTCACCTTTTAAATTACATTGTACTAGTTAATGGGCATGTTGTTTTGGGAAATTAACTAATAATGAGGTGACCAGATTATATCCTACATAAATGCGAAGATTATGATTCTTATATTTTCAAACACATATTTGTTTTTGGAAATATTATCGAACTCCTTATTTAAAACGTAGACGAGATATATAATAAAATTAATAATAATAACGATTACAGTAACTGGAACTTATTTATTCTTATATTAAATGGCTGCTAAAAGATTGTCTGGATGTTCTGATAAGCCTGATTATAAAAATAATTAATAAATTATTATCTCCGGGTGTTTTTCCAACATCCAAGGCATAATAATATCTAATATTCTAAACAATTACAAACCTCTTACAAATCATTATTTGTTTTCTAAGGTTATAGAAAGAACAATTGGTGTCCATCTAAACAAATATTTAACTAATAATAAACTTAATGAATCACTACAGTGTGCATAGTTAATTGGTCATACACTGAAACAGCCTTGTTTCTGATGAAAAATGACATTATGATGTCAATTGATCAAGTTAAGCCAGTATTACTTGTTCTTCTGGACTTCACTACTGTATTTGATACATATGGCCTTAATATATTTTTCTCTGGGTTAAAAGGTGTGTTTGGTCTGTCAGTTAAAGTACTTGAAAGGTTTTGATGTAATCTGGAACAACTTTCTCAGAGAGTGTCTGTTCATGGTAATTTATCTGACGTTCGGTTTCTGTTATCTATTGTACCACAGGGTTCAGTTCTTGGTCCTCTGGTTTTCTCAATGTATACACGTCCTCTAGGAACCATTGAGCAGCAATATAGGGTTAAATATCACTTGTATGTTGATGACCCACTGCTGTAAATATCACTGGATCCTGACTCTGAGTTAAACTTATCGTCTTCCTTGAAGAATTTAGAACATTATATTGCTGATATTCAGCTATGGATGACTCAAAATATTCTAAGACTAAATTATAATAAAACAAATATGATTGTTTTAAATCCCTAAAGACACCAGCGTTACAGATGGGTGCATCTTCGATTACTCCAAATGGGTTAGTAACATATCTAGGGGTTATGTTTGACAAATATATTAATATGCATTAACTTGTCACATTAGAATGCCGAGCTCCCTTCTACCATCTTAAGAACATCCACTGCTTACAAGGATTCTTAACACAAGATACATTTGTATCTGTAGTTCATGCCTTTGATACATATCATATAGACTATTGTAATACCTGTTATATAGCATATCTGATTATAACATTAATCCCTTTCAGCGAATTCAGACTAATGCAGCTCGCATAGTACAAATATGACCATATCACCCAATTTGTTTTAAACATACATTGGCTACCTGTTAGACAGCGTATCCATTAATTTCATGATATTATTAATAACTTATAAATATGTCCATGATATGTCGTCCGAATACTTCTGTGAACTGGTGTAGATTAGAAACTCATCAGCAGAAATTAGAATAGCGTTATCTCTTGAAAATTGTAAATCCTTTCTATAAACACAACTGTTCAAGATTGCTAAGACATAATATTTGGGTATTATTATATTACATATTATTTGTACAGTGCATTTTATTGTCTCCTGTTGGTAAAGGCACTTTACTAAGTATACATTATTATTTAATTATTCATATTGAATAATTTTAAAATGTTAAACACTTATTTTCAATCAGCAATCTGAACAAGCATAATCAATGTTTAACCTTTTAGTCCCAACTGTGATATTGGCTACTTATTTTAAAATAACAATTTTCCTATATAGTTTTCACTGTTAATTTCTAAAAACCACTCCTTGACAGTGAAGTGTCAAGTTGATTTCTGTATCAACGATGACAAAATCTATATTTCATAAACAAAACATGTTTTATATTTCTCAATGTTGCGTTGGGGGTATATATATATATATATATATATATATATATATATATATATATATATATATATATATATATATATATATATATATATATGTGTGTGTGTATGTGTTTTGTGTGTGTGTGTGAATTCTCGGAACTTTCTGACAGTTATGATGTGTCCTGCTTTCGTACATGTTTGGTACGTGTATGTGTAGTGTGACTTAAGCATAGACGTACCGGATAACGATTACATTTTTATTAAACATATTACACAAGTCGTTTCAGATCTGTGTTACCTTCTGTTGATTTAGAATAACAATCTTAGCTGACATTAAAGTAACCACTGATACACCCAAAACTTAAAACTAAAATATTATAATATATATATATATATATATATATATATATATATATATATATATATATATATATATATATATATATATATATATATATACAGTCTAGAAAAAAGGTTTGGAATATATCGATCAGTTTTGTGTTTTGTTTTTGACATTTAGTTTGATAATCCAGCTAATATAATGCATAATTCATCCGCAACTAGCATAAATATATCTACTGCCAACATTTCAGTGTGGTACGACCGATGGGGTGATTGCAATTAACCGATTAATGAGCGACCCTTTGTTTGGTTGTCAATCCATTTGAGACCACTTGGGGCCTATATAAATGAAAAGCCTCTTCCTTTTAAAAAGGTCTTTCTCCACTTCACATGAGATAATTAACAACCACGAGACGCCAATTGGGTGAAGATTTGTGAAACAGGATCGTTGGTATGCGCCATGGCTGGCCTAGCCAAAAGGACTTTGCCCAAATGTTCCGGATCACTCACTGATGAATCACTAAGATCCTGAAGCGTAATCGGGGATTGGTCAAACAACTCCTAGGCCAAGTTCTGATTGTCCCAAGAAAACCACAGGTAGACATGATCGATATATGCTCAGGCTGTGCTGTATTAGCCGAACAAAACATTCAACTCAGCTCCGTGCCGATTGGATCCTTTTCAACAATATTCCTGTAGCAATTATCGAATTAACACTAGTTATTTGGCCATAGCACCAGTTAGGAAGCCCTTACAGCAAAGAAAATACACCGATTAGCGCGATTTGTGTTGCGTGCATGGGCGCTTGAACTGGTGCGATGGTCACTGGCAACACGTTGTGTTCAGTAACGAAACCAGATTGTTGCTGTATCGTAATGATGGTCGTGTTCTTGTGCTCAGGCAAGCTGACGAGGCTCTACTCGATGAGTGTGTACTGCTTAATGTACAGGCAGGCGGCGGCGGAGTCACGAAATGTGGTGTCTTCTATAACAGAGGGAAATTAGAGCTCCACTTACTCGATGGAAACATGGATCAATACCAGTACATACGTGTCCTGGAAACCAAAATACTTCCATTTACTAGGAGAGACTTCCAGACAAATTTTGTGTTCCAAGATGACAATGGTCCAGCACACCGAGCATGATGCGTCATGGATTTCCTCTAAGATGAGAATATGCAGCACATGGATTGGCCTGATATGTTACCGGATTGGAACCCAATCAAGAACCTCTGGTATGAAATCCCACGTGAATTGAACAACATGGACAACCCCCAACAAACGTGGCTGGATTGACTCAGGCTGTTGTTGATATATGGCGAGATATTCCGGATCAAAAACTCTCAATCCCCGTTTAGAGCATGCCTCGACACTTACGTGACGTATACAACACCAGAGGAAGCCACACGAAGTATTGATTTGTTTTCATATTGCTTAGCATGATTCATTAGCTTTAACGCAACTACAAATATTGTGAATAAGGATTTCAGTTGTTTTGTGAGGTTTTATGTCTATGAATAAAAGCATGGTTTTGTTAGTATTTGTCACATGTTTAAATAATTGGCAGTAAAAAGAATAAACCATCACTATTAAGTAAAACCTATATTCAATATTATTGAACATAAGGAATTGACAACATAAAATGACACAATGCTACGAAAAATACCACGAAAGTTACTGTACAAGTATTTATGCAGTATTTTCGTTTGTACGTGTGTGTGTATGTGTGTGTGTGTGTGTGTGTGTGTTTGTGTGTGTGTGTGTGTGTGTGTATGTGTATGTGTATGTATGTGTCTGTCTGTGTGTGTGTGTATGTATGTATATAAAACAAAGTCATAACCCATCTTCAAGTTAATAACTGATTCCTTAAAACATCTAGAATACAAGGTAAATCATAACGTTTACAACTATTGTCTAACTCCAAGAGTAATTTCAAGTTATACTATAATGTTGATAGTTGGATAGTCTATCAAATTGTTTTGATGGCCATTTTACCTATGCTCTTTCGTAGTTTATAAATGGAGAAATTATAAAATACAATCATGAATATGTATGATAAATGGAAAATGTGCAATATGGCAAGAGTAAAATTCTATATTATATCAACTAGAAATCTAAAATGGACATTTCGTCTGAAAGCACTTATCTTTATCTGGGAAAAGATAAGTGCACGATTAGCTTTGAAATTAAAATAAATCCAATTTAATTACAGCCATTCTATACTTAAATAATCAGATAATATAAAGTTTTTAATCCCTATGTACACTTGGTTTCCATGTTCTTTCAATTTAGAAATAGCTATAACTATAGCTAAAAAACAGATTATTAATGTACTTTCTGTTTAGAAGTGTCCTTTTCTATATATATATATATATATATATATATATATATATATATATATATATATATATATAAAAAATTTTTTTTAAAAAAAGTAACATTATTATAAATGAACGTTTATACCATTGTGAGCTCTGTGTAAATGTGATATTACCAAAGTATTCTTTTCTGTTCGTTTTTCCGTGGAACCCTTCATTGTGTTATAATGCAAAATGTATATTTCTTGTAACATATCAATAACAGAGTTCACAACGTCTTGTATGTATGACATTTGATAACAACAACAACAACTATAACAACATTATTTGTATGATAATCATGACTACTATTATGTGTTATATATGTTTGTTATTCATTTTAAAAAGTAAGGTAAGAACATAGTTAATGCTAAAGTGTTTAAATGGTATTAGAAAGACAACTTACCTCAACCTCTAAACAACGATGACATACATATAACAAGCAGGCTGTATATAACAAAATTGGTTTGTTATACATACATGTTATACCATTAAACACGATATCTGAATAATTACATCAACTATCAGATTTAATAAAGTTATCCTCGCAATAATGACTGGATAATCCGAAATTAAAATGTCTTAGAAATCTTATTATTACCAGGAAGTATAAAAGCGCTATTCACCAGGTGGCAGCAAAGTATATATATATATATATATATATATATATATATATATATATATACTCACACACACACACACACACACACACTTGTAACTAAAACCAGAAAGATAGACCACATTACCCTCATACTCAGAGCACTCCACTGGCTTCTAGTTAGACATAGGATTGTATTTAATGTTCTCTTTCTAACATTTAAACCCCTCAACAACTTGACACCGGACTATCTAACACTATTATTGGACACATATAAACCCCAACGCCAACTAAGATAGTCTAACTCATCTCTGCTGACAGTTTCTCGTATCAGATTAAAAATGGCTGGCGACAAAACATTTTGTTCACTTTGGCCCACGGATGAGGAACGATCTCCCACTTCATATCAGGAGCACGGAGACATTAAATAACTGTAAATCTATGCTAAACCATCACTTGTTTACACAGATATATATGGCTAACCATAGGTATTATTGTTAACTTGTATATAATGTAAATGTGTTTATTTCAAATTGTTAAATGCCCTTGAACTAAGGTATTAAGATATGTGGGCTATGATAAGTGATATATTATTATTATTATTATTATTAACTCATTTATCATTTCTGGTAAATTAAGTGTCAGCATTGAGGACTTGCTGTTTGATAAAATAATTATTGACGATAGTGGTGACCTATTTACGGCTATGAACTTGGATATTTGGCCTAGTAACTGTTAATCATATTTATATGTAAACAATGCGGATATCTTACTGTTTTCAGTTTGTGTGCAATGTTTAAAAATAACCATTCATATATTGTATTTTTTTCCTAGTCAGTGTGTATATGTTTGTGTGTGTATATTCGTATATCCATAAGTCGATGCTTGTTACACATACAAAATAAGTTGTATGGAGAAATAAGACACAACAAACTAAAGTGGGGTTGAGTGATTTTAATGTCATTGCTAGAAACGTCATCAATGAAAATTGGTTTATTATTTCGTATAATTATCAAAATATTAAACCATATTTTCTGTTAGATATGACCCGACTCATTACCTTTTCCGATATAATTTATATTATATCACAGAATCTTCCTTAAGTTTTGACATAATTAATTAAAGACAACGAATCTAAAAACAATAGATAATTAATAAAACAAATGGTAATGAGTTATTAGTCTGTCTTCTTAAATTAGTATATATATATATATATGTATATATATATATATATATATATATATGTGTGTGTGTGTGTGTGTGTGTGTGTGTGTGTGTGTTTGTGTGTTGTAAAATGCTGAACAACGATTTATCTAGAATCTCAAAGGAAGAGAAAAAGAAAGCAAATAAACATAAAATCAACCGAATATTTGATTAATAAGTCATTGAAAAATAATCCGCGACAATTGTTTAATTCGTGAGAAAAACTAATATTAGTAATTATTACCTGATGACATTACCAACATGAAGTTAACAAATATATAAAAAGCTATATCTCCTTCTTCCGTCAATCATATTTCTTAAAGTTTGTATTATTGTTTTTAAAATAATGAGACGCTCGATGTCTGCTGAGTTTCTTACATCTTGTTTTATAACTCAGTATCAAATACAACAAATTCTTTTTTTGACACAAACAAACTCACGAACATAACTTCACCTAACACTTCAGACATAATGTACACAAGTTTATAATGGCAGTAATATATTCGGATGTGTTTAACTGTTACGAGCATATTACCATGATATATGATACACAGGTGTGTTCGTTTGAATAAACCAACCATGATATTTACTATCTAAAATATTTATATAGATAAACTACTACTAACCTTCCTGGTTAATTATGTCATATGATAACAAAATAGACTTTTGTTTTGAGGAGTATAAATGGCTATATATGTAAGTTGGTGTCCCCTACAAAAACATAATTTATCACAAGAAATCTAAAATGTATTGTTCTAACTTCGCATTAATTAATTAATATTAATACACATCATTTTTACATGTAGTCATTTGATCCTTTGGATCATTTCTCTTTATAGGGCGCCTCCGTAGCGTATCTCAATAGTGTTTTATCAGTATCTTCATTACCTGTAGAGGTCGCTCGGCCCATTTAACCTACCATGTGCACAGAAGTTGTAGTAAAACATCAATTATCATCATCGTCATCATCTTTTCTCTTCATGACAACGAGTATGATCCTATTAAAGAAATATTCACCTATCGCTATCATAAAGCACCGTATTCATCAACCACACCTTCTCCCATTATTATCATATATGAGCTACATGTATAAACACATATTTACACAGAAAGATTTGTAGGTTATAAAAGAACGCATTTATTTTTAAAATCAACTAAACATACAGAGCTATTAGTGAATCATGACTGTAATAAATCAAATACAGGTAGGTTTCCTAAGCCATCATCAGCCTCTAATCTAATTATGTCTAAAAGTTACTCTAATATTACATGAAATTTGATCAGATTTTAGTCAGATGTATTAGTTGTAATATAAGTAATTACTACATTTTAGTTGTGGGTTGATAGATGATCTAAGTTAGAGAATATTAGCATTTTGGGTTATGTTAGAGATATTTAACTCAATCTGAAAACATGTTTAATATACCAGTTTAAAATGTTGGCATCCAAGCCAACATATACACACAAACACAGACACCCCCATATATATATATATATATATATATATATATATATATATATACATACATATATATATATATATATATATATATATATATATATATATATATATATATATATATATATATATATATTAACACATAAGTTTAAAAATCTTTTAAAAGCTATAGCCATGATAGCTCCCTGGTGTTCCTCTTACTTACCTATCATTATAATATCTGGAAACTAAACAAATACAAGTTTAATATACTGCTGACTAAGTTCCAGATGTGAATGTATTCTTTTCTACAGAAATATACAAAGTTATCTAATGATAATTAAATGTGTTATGTTTGGCTTTACTTTATATATTGAGAATTGTTTAACTAATTATTACAAGTTGTTGTTAAGCAATTAGTGCCTTACTATATGGAGATGATACTGTGCTTTATCAAACATCATCCTGGCTGAACTGACCTCATTTCACTCACCACTAAAAGTTTCCTTTGTGAATATCAACCTGTAGATGTCAAAATAATGAAGAAAACCAATATTGCTCATTTAATTTAGAACATTGAATTATCTTCTTTAAGAAAACCTAACAGGTATCACCACTTCTGGAGATAGTCTATTTGCTGCCATATAATAAACAGGTTGTAAGAATTGATTAAAATAGTTAATTACAAATCCACCGTGTTTAGCTGAGCTGCAAACTAAATAATGAAATTAGGAGGTAACCAGACAAGACTTCGAGGTATTTAAATATTGCTTCAATCTGAAGTTTATATGTTAATGTTGATATTTGTTGTCGTCGTAACAATAGACCACTACCATTATCATTACAATAAATATACCTCATGATTATCTTGACTTACCGTAATCCTATAAACAAATATAGTAAATATCTTCAAAACATGGGTTATTAATAAAATAAAATGTAATAAGTATTAAACGAACATATCAAAATGTCGTATTAAATTAATAACTAATTATAATTTAAACAATATATTTCATTATCGCCATGACAAAATCATTATTTATAACGTAGTACGTGACAAACACATCTAACTATCATTTCTTTAGCTACTTGTTTTCTACACTAAACGAATCAACATACCAAAATACGAATTTTACTAAATTGAGACTTTGTAATTGATAAAATAATTGATTTGTTTTTTATATAATATACTGGATATTTCGGTAGGACGTTTTAGAATAAAGATTAAAAAGATTAAATGTAACATCTCAAATTAGTACATGAACTTAGCGGGGTTATATGCTACACTCTTTTGGGCGGTGATTGTATAGATTAACCCATGTAGATATATGCACATACAATAGATGATTCACCAAAAGGCTAAGAAAATATAGGTTATATGTCATAATATTGAATATTTTAATGAATTTGTCTCGCACAAACTGTTTGACTAAGTAATATCAAATTCTTTGAACATCAATTATTGAGTGAGTGTTGATATTGTCTTACGTGGTTAATAAATAATTAATTAAAAAATAATCCACTCTCATTTTATTGACATATATATCAGTAAGTTACAAAATAAGCTACAATGTCAGATAGTATGAACACATTTTATCATATCAGCATAGTAGCAAGTTAACAATTAAATATGTTAATAATACCATATATAAGATTGATAATAGATAATAAACCTTCATCTCGGTGAACATCAGGTCATGATTATGCAATGCACGATCGTAAATCCTGATGAGTTATTTACTTTTGTTATAATTAATAAGTTAGGAATACATACACACGTACATGCGTATATAGATTCATACATATATACATACGTACACACATGTGTTTATATTTGCTAATATACTTGTATGGAGACATACATACAGTTAGACAAAAATATAAACACACAAACAAACAAAATTCACAAAACGCTTCACATCTAATTAATTATCTGACTGACCGAGTAAACAAACATGTATGTATATTGCTAAACAAACACCGGCACACATATATAAACAAATATATGTATATCAATTATTAATACAAGGTCAAAGACACACACACACACACACACACACGTATACACACGCACGCACACACACACAAACATACACACACACACACACACACACACACACACATATATATATATATATATATATATATATATTTTATATATATATATATATATATATATTTTAATATATATATATATTAGGCACGGATGGACATTCTGTAAGTGACAAATGGAAACCTATGAGGATTAGCTGTTAGGTTTGATAATATCATAGTTTTTACTCACGATTGAGAGGAAAGGCATTTGTGCATAAAATCAGGACATGATAGCGAGGCTATTACATATGTGTTTTAGGTCACCCGGATGTTTTTATAATAGATTGTTAGGTATGATGACGATAACATGAATACATTAATATAAACTAATTATAATATAGCAGTGAATTTTAAAGGAAAAAATTAATTCTGGATTATCCTTATTCTTATTAAAATAAGATTATTAATACGTTTTGTTTTCTTCTTTAGTTATTGAATTATTACACTTGATTTAAATAATTGTTCTAAAGCCAAAAAATCAAACAATGGTTAAAAAATTGAACAAGCCTAGTTAATGAAACATAAAATGGTCAACTTGTTGAAATTAAACAAATACTAACATATTAGACAGTGACAGCCCCAAAGCAGTGTCAAGCTTTGGTTAATCAGTGTCTGGGATTAAATAAGCACAGTGTTCTCCAGAAGTTTGCTGGAGTAATTATCAATAACTGTACTGAAAGAGCTATTATTCTAAATGATAAAGTTTTTACTAAACCATTACTCGAGTTATGAAAAGGAACAAATTTTGGTAGTGCGGGCACCATCCTGTGATATGAAGTATTACTTATCAAACAACACACATTAGGCTATTCTACTGATTTACAAACAAAACAAAAACTTATATTCTAATTTAATATAACATAATGTTTAAATGTACCTTATTTTAATCTTTAAAACTGATAAACTTGATTTGTTATGATATATTTCATAACTAATGCTTCCATTTAACTTGACATTTAGAGCCTATTTTAATGCTGAAAATAATTATTAACCAAATTATCAAACTATGTAACAATCTAATTATTTTAAGGTATACCGGTGTTTTCCTTTTTGACAGTTGATTTTAGGTTAATATTTATGTATTTAGACAAAAAATACATAGGGGTATCTTTAAATACGGTAGTGATATGTCGTCCAACACGCCAATTTTATGGTTTTAAGAAATGACAAAGTACGTCAATAAATAATAATACTAATAATAATGTATATTTAATAAAGCGTCCTTACTAGCAGGAGCCATTCAAAGGCGCTGTACAAATAATATGTAATATAACAATACCCCAAATAATGTCTGTAAAAACCCTGTAATGATTTAAAATATAATACATATCAGCTACATCATATCGAGAAGATGCAACAGGCTTCATTGATTGAAATAAATAAGCTAAGTGTGTAACTGGATTCAATGTATCTAAAGTCATATAAACAATGCAAGATTCAATGTTCAAAACACTTCTTCAAGGTAAATGTGTTTTTTATATCTGTATGAATCCAACTGTTAGTAAGAAAATGTACATGTAGTAATAAAAAAAGATTATTGTTGCTCTTATTATATTTAATCAAATGATTCATATACTTTCGAATTAAGAATAATACAAATATTAAAATGTACATATAATATTGGTGGGTTTTGTAGAAACAGTTTCTATCCATATAATCAGCACAAAGTTACAGGACTAGCAAGTATATTTTATAGATTAGCTGGTTATTATCTGGGCTTTCATGTATGATAGAGCAAAACCTGATTGAAGAAAATAATAATAATAACATATCACTGAATTATAAATGCCGACTCTCAATACTTCTTATCAAGTAGGATTATTTAACCATTTTTTGTGTGTATTATGCGTTATGGAAATACTATATTTTTATAATTAATAACTGCGAAGGTTTTGTGATGAAATCCTTTACACTTAATATTCAGTTTCAGAAAGGGGCCGCCAGGCGACAGCACTCTCTTAAGATATCCGTTTCCTCTCACAATAAGCCCAAACTGTAGTGTGTTAAATTCTGTAAGGATACCACTCGTACGATATTAAATCAATAAAAGTCTCAATAAACATATCAAATCACAATTTGTTATGTCCAAAAACACCATAGAAAATTTAAAACAATTATTAGCTTGTTGAAACCAAACAAAATAAATCATATTTGATAGTGTCAGCCTCAAAGAAGTGTCACACTTGGCTGATTAGAGTCTTAGGTAAAGAAACTAGGTCACGGCTAGAAGCTCGGCGGAGACATTATTGATGTATGTACTGAAAGAGTTATCTTTGTAAATGATACGAACTTCTAGTAAACATTAACTCGGGTTATGAAAGGGAAATCACTTTAGGTGCTAGCGTTATACATTGACACAAAACAGGGTATATATTACTTATCAAAATAAGCTCAATAGGCTATCCTAATTATTTTCACAAAATGATGCAAATAAAATACCATATTTAATATTCTTTGAAAATGTTATCACACAATATTAAAATAACCACTATTTTTATTTATTAATCGATTCGATTGATTAATATATATTACACAACACGGGATTCCGCTTATTTTTCGACTATGGATAGCATACTTGCACACTGAAGATAATCTGAAACAACTCTAATTGGGGTGAAAAGAGCATATTTTCGAGTATTTACCGCTATGTGACCAGCACTACTATGAATTCGCTGAAGGCGATTGATGTTATAATCAGATATACCATATAAGAGGGAGTTACAATTGTCTATCTGAGATGCAAGAAAGGCATGGACTACAGTCAGTTACAAGTTTGTATTATGTCAAGTATGGTTTTAAACAGTGGATGTTCTTAAGATGGTAGTAGGCAGCTCGGTTAGTGATGTGACTACATTAAATTATGTAATACCCTACAAGTCCACATGTGTCCAACATGTATTTGAAAGTATTCAGCGACGTGTTTTCGATCCCTACAGTACAATTATAACCACCAGCTGCTAGTATTATTCAATTAACCTTTTCCCTAAATCCTTAATTCCCAAAACTTTCACGAGTCATTAATAGTGTTTACTACGCTCGCCAGAGATGTTCGTGTGACAACAACTTTGAGCCACTAACAAAAATGGTCGCGACAGTATCAATTTCTTACCCATGGTCAGGCTGTGCGAGTGGTCGGAGGTTGGAAAACCGGCCGGAGCGTATAGTAGGAGTTTCATCTAACCAGGCAACTGGTAATGTTTGCTACACCGCATATGCCATATATGTTAATTATAAATGTATTTATAAATAGTCCCGTGGTCAAGCAATAAATTACAAAATAACAGACCGTATGCATCTCCCTCATTTGACGTAGCTAAGCCACTTAAAATAACTACCGTTTTAACCATTATTATTATTATTATTAGTTGTTGTAGTAGTAGTAGTAGTAGTAGCTGTAGTATTAATTAGCTACAACAGGTATAGAAGTGGCCCGAGAGCAGCAACCTCTGCCACCGATACCCGGTTCCGATCTACAACAAGGGTTATTTTCGGGTGATTAAGGCATAAGTGAAGGTCATACCAATACATTCAGTTATTATCGTATTTTCTGGTATAATAGTGTTGTATTATATCTGGTGAAAACTAATATAAAACCATAAAGTTAAAAGAAGCATCCATCGATTATTGAAACCCGAGGCGTAACAACACTAAAAGATCACATGACCTAACTCGCAAAGCCTCATCCCTATTTTCTACCTACATAATTAAACATAGTTCCTATGTCTGTATGACAAGCAGCCTGTTTCAATTATTAATAATAACACTAACTATAAACATATATAGCATCAGTACCCTAGAAAAGAATCGAACTCAGTAGCAGCCATAGTATAGGGTATGGACAATTTCATATCCAAGGTACAATGATAAATTCATCAACGCATGTTAGTACAGTTTCCATTAGATAACGTTCGAACTGGTGGCGATTTAGTTTTATTGATTAATTTAGATTGCATCCATTGTTCCTGTTATGTATCTGTTTTTTTACAAACAAACTGAAATCGCGTGAGACTTGCTCCAAATACACATCAGCCGATTATTGGGATGGGCCTAAAATAGGGAATTATGTGATATTTGTTGGTATAAGCTTAATTGATAAGTCCACATACTAGGCCCGAATGCGAATATTCCACTTTTCCAATCACAGAACCTAATTTAAAATAAAGTGGTATTTATCGATTCACAGGATCCCGGTGGATGGGGGATATCCAACATATGACCTATACAGGGATGTGCCGCCCTCACTGAGACATCTAGTATTTTAAAAGCTTAATATTTTCTACAATGCATAACCACAATAAGCTTTGAGTACACCTAAGTAATTTAGGATATTAGCAACAAAAAAAGAAAGGAAAATTGTCTGCAGCACAACACAACATTGAACGAAACATGTTAAACATCAGTTATAATAATAATTGGGTGAGGGACCAAACTAAAGTGATGGAAATAATTAAAAACAGAAAATAGACATGTGACCTCTCATCACCCGCAAAACGGATAATAGATGGAATGAAACACTTACAGTTTGGACACCAATGAGTGGCAAAAGAAGAAGGCAACGAAAACGGTGGCGAGATGAACTACAACAATACTGAGGCAATGTGAACTGGCATATGAGAGCAAGAAACCGAGATCTTTTGAGGCAACATGCTAAGACTTTCGTCCTACAGTGGCCTGATCGTGACTGAAGTTGATGAAGTACTTTATAAATAAGTGAAATTTTATTTATTTACAAATGTATGAACTGGTGAATGTCCAGTACTTTACTCCCAATATTACCCTATTATTGCTCATTCATGCACGTTTTCTATTCAATTTCTCCATCAAACTGTTGCTTCCTTTGGACTTAGTATCATGTTGTATGACGAATAAGATTGGAATGGCGTGTCTCTAATACCGTATCCCAAATAAATTTCTGGGATAGAAATAATTAATTATCTACATGAATAGAACAATAAAAAAGAACAGACTGTCATTGAAATTAATCAAATGAAAATAGAAAGAAAAGAGAACCGTAAACAAAGAGAGATAGATGTGTCCTATAAGAAGACTGTGATTACCGAGAGGAAGTGATATCGTACATGTATGAAACAATAGAAAGAAGAAAAGAAGACCTCAACAGAGTGCCGAAGATAAGAAGAAAAGACACACAGAGAAATAATAAAACATTAAGTATTACATCAATGGGAATATCGTTTATTTTATATCTCTTTGAACACCAAAATGTGATTAGTCGTATAGAAATATTAGGCTCTAAAAATACACATATATTACATAGTGATAGGTGCACAACGTGATATATATGTCAAGCTAAAACGTTATTTGATAAACACGCACTTGTCAGAGCAAAATCCATAAAAAATAATAGATATTTAGAACGCATATGGGGAAATCTCGCACACAACTTAACAAGTCTAGGTATAATAAACAGTGCCATTTCTGCAATAGACTCATGAATAAAACTAAATCTGACTTTTATAGGAATATGATTTTCAACAACTCTGACAATCCTCGTCAATTCTGGAACTGTATAAATAGGACTCTCCATAGAAATGCTTCTATTTCTCTCCCCGTTCATGAATCATATAGTTCACTCTGCACTTCTTTTTCCAAATATTTCAAGGATAAGATCACCCAAATTCATGCTTCTTTCTCAGAATCTGTTTCTGGTTGTAATACTAATTTTCCAGTTGTACATTACCCTTGCGCAGTTTTTAAACTGATTTTTATCATCCCTTAATAAGTCCTTTGAACGTGATCCTATCCTTATATTTAAGCTAAAGTATTGTCTTCACACACTAATTGTTCCAATTATTAAGATAATAAATTCATCACATAGCTCCGGAGTGTTCCCTTCTCATTTTAAACATACTCATGTAATCCCTCTTCTTAAGAAATAAGTTTTACCAGCCAATGACCTAAACTGTTATAGACCTATTTCTAATTCATATCTAAAGTATTAGAACAAGCCGTATCCTGTCATTTTAATGTTCACTTAAACTGTAATCACCTGTCTAATGTTTTATTCTGATTACAAGCAATTTCACTCTAAAAAAACTGCTCTACTAAAAGTTTATAAAAACATAATACTAAACATGGACAAAGGACATGTCACAGCACTAACACTTAGATTTATCTGCATCTTTTGACACCATCGATTATTCTGTTATTCTAGATCGCCTCTCCTATTTGTATGGCATATCAGACGGAGCACTTACCTGGATCCTCTCATTCTTAATAAATAGGTTTCAATCAATAACAATAAGAACATATTTTTCTACCGCACTACCTTTGTTTTGCAGCGTTCACCAAAGCTCTGTTCTTAGACCACTACTGTTTACTCTGTATACCACACCACCAAGCTAACCTAGTTACAGCCACACATTAGACCATCATTTACATGCAGATGACACCCAAGTATACATATCTTTATATATAGTAGACACTGATCTTTCCCTTAAACATATTGGTGTCTGTCACCGTGATATATCTTATTGGATGGTAGTAATATTACATGGATGTTAACCCATTTGTCATTTCTGGTAACTTAAGTGTAAGCTTTGAAGTCTTCCGTTTTGACAAAATAAATATTGACAAAGTAGTGACCTATTTACAGCTAGTTAACATGAACGTGTGTATCTGGCGTTGTAACGGGTATTGTGTTGTTTTTAATTTACGTGAGATGTATAAAAATAGCCATACAAATATATGTTATTATCCTAGTCAGCGTGTGTGTGTATATATGTGTATATATGTGCGTGTGTGCGTCCATATGTATGTTGTACATATATATATATATATATATATATATACGTGTGTGTGTGTGTGTGTGTGTGTGTGTGTGCTATTACCTTACATAGTTGTAGTACGTTATGTTAAATAAGCAAACATATTTATGTATAATACAAGTTTAAAATAGTTGTCCAATGAATAATTCAATGTATACTAAAGTGGGGCATGTACTTAGTTAAATGAAATTAAATAATATTAATATCAATTACATTTATTTTATTTTATATTAGTATTATAATCTTCACATATTAACAAGTGTCCAGGTCTTATATTTATAGCGAGATGATAATTGTTGCTGATAGATAATATGTATCACAATCAACTGATTTGGTTTGTTATTTTATGTGGAAACTTAGACGTGGAAAATAAGTATACTCAAGTAACTTTTGGGGAAATTAAGGATCTAGCAATATCATAAAGTACTATATACAACAACAACAACAACAAAACATATACTACGACGTTATTTTGTTTTGTGGTTACAAAGTCAAATTATTTACTGATTACATTTCTACAGATACGGTTTATTCACATAAATGATAAATAATTGAGATCATGTAGCTTATACTATTAATTTACTGCCTAGACTTAGCAACTTAATGAGGGATTAATAACCCCATAAGAAAGACATTTAGAGGACATGAACCATACCCCTCTCCCACTAGTCATTCTTATAACTTTTACACAATCATTTAGAAAGAAGAAAGCCGTTGTTATAACCTTGGGCCAATGTCCATTATGTGACCTAATATTGGAAAACTATGTCAGGCTATTTATAGCTAACTATTTTCAGTCATATACTTTCAAATGAAAGTGATTTTATTTGAAGGAAAGTCCAATGACCTAATATCACTCTGTCAATCAGTACAGTGACTTATTTATGATTTAATATCATTTCATATCAGATAACGTGTATGTGGTTTCATTTGTAAAAGAAAAATATATACCAGTTTAAGGGATCCACGTCAACACACACATACACACATCACACAAAAACGCACACACGCTCATAACTTGTTGCATGCGTTGCCACACATACACACACACACACACACACATACATATGCACATGCATACATACATACACACACACAAATAAACACATACACACATACACACACACATACACACACACAAACATGCCGGGATATATACAGCTGTCTCTATGCTTTTTCAGACATCAACTGGACTGAACTAAACTCATCTCTCTCACCTTGAAAATTGGGTTTTCTGTTGTGATTATACACCAGTAAATGTTAGAATAATTTAAACAAAACAATATTTCTCACTACTTTTAAATATTGAATCATTGTCGTAAAGAAAACCTACCAGGTGTCACCACTTGCCACATAATACACAGAATGTAAGAGTTGATTAAAAGAGTCATGGTTGGCTGAGCTACTAGATAAATAAAGAAACACAGCGACATCCAGGTAACATCTCCAGGTATTTATCAACTGTTTTACTCTGACGTTTATATGTTAATGTTGTTGACGTTCTTTAACTCTCTACTAGTACATTATTCTTACAACCAAAATATCTTATGATAACTTTGAATCACCTTTATCTTATAAAGAAATTACTGTAATTGTCTTCAAAATGCGATATGTGTTACATATGTTATATGAAGAGATAAAACGTGTCAATATGACATTTAATAAATAATTAATTATAATTTTAACACAATATTTCAATAATCGACCAATTCAGTATTCTATACAGCAGCACGTGATAATCTTATATAATTATCACTTCTTTATCCACTTACTTTAAATACTATATGAAACAAAATACGTAAATAACAATTTAATAACTTGAGACTTTGCGGCAGTTGATACAATTTATTTGTTTTTATGTAATATAGTAGATACTTCGTCAAAACCTTAGGAAACATTGAAGTATAATTATTTTTTATAATATGTATCTTGCCTAATTAGTATATGAACTTAGTGGTGTTGTATCCTACCATCTTTAGGACTATAATTATATACAGGATATCATGAACATCTATAATCACACAAAAGATGATGTATCTAAGACATAAAAGAGTATATTTATATGTCATAATATTGAATGTTTTGAATGGGTTTGTATCACACAATCTGTAAGACTAAATAACATCAAGTCACATGGACAACGAGTACATGAACTGATATTGTGTACATCAATTATCAAATAACTCTTAATATTATATTACATGATTGTCAAATAAGAAATAAAATAATAATCTTCCTTCATTTTATTGACGGATTTTATGTTTGATTTACAAAATAAACTACAATGTCAAATAATGTGAAGATATTGTCTCATGGTGAGTTTATTAATAAGTTAATAATATCACATACAGGAACACTTCTAGACAAATAACGATGAGTTCTATAAATTTCGTAATATTTTAAAAGGATTTGTTTGATAATAAAATTCTCAATCATCAGTCTTCAGTGATGTTTTGTTTGTAACAATGTTATGATGAACTAAATAATGATTTTTTATCATTCTTGAGTAATCGCTACTAAACACATACCCCGATCAATTTTCATGAGGTATTCATTTATGTAACTATTCATATAAACATAGATATGCACATGGATTTATTCATGCACTTATACATAAACATAAATATATACATCCCTCTTACAACATAATCTACATACATACATACAAAAATCTGCATACATAATATATAGATATATACATATATACATAAATACATATGTACATATATACCTATATTTATGAATATATATATATATATATATATATAAAAAAAAAAAAAAAGATAACTAGACAAAATATAAACATACAGATACACAAATAAACAGAGCGCTTGACTGCTAACTAAATAACTGAATGACCTAGAAAACGGACAGACAGGCAACATGATACACGAACACCGTTAAATCCATGAAAATAATCATTATATATAAGGACACGCACAAGCATACGCACACACACATATGTACACACACACACACACAGAAAAAGAGAGAAGATCACTCTATCAGACAATGTTTGGTATTTAACAAATCTTGAACGTAAACTATGTTAGAATGTTGACAGAATGTTGACTTTATATCAAAATAAACAAACATTTATATCGCCGCTTAACAAACAAAGAAAGTTATTCCATCTATACACAATTGCTGAAGTTCCGTAATTCTCATTTAGCTAGAATCATTAAATCAGACTAATTAAAAGTCATTCAGATAATTAATATTTTTGTTCAAGAATAGTCCAAATTATATTACAATTTAAAACCCCAAAAGTTATGTCTTCCTACATGCATTATCTTAATGGGATGATTACTATATTCTTTTGTATGGTGGATGCAACTGAATGTGGCTTTGTGAATTAGACAAGTGCCACATAGAATGTGAGAGCATCAGCTGTCAGTTGGTACCACGAAATATATCATTGGTAAACAAATTGTGTGTACAGATCTTCAGCTCTTAAGCTCCTACCATGACTAATCAAAATAAGATGAATGATAAGTCATAATATATCTGTTGAAATCTTTATTATAACAATGTCTTCATTATATGTTGTGTTGACTGTTGGACAATAAACAATTATTTAAAGTAATCAAGAGATAGACAAGATTAAGAATATTACAAACCCCAAATGAATTAACCAGATGATTCACGAAATATTAGAAAGTTATCAAAGGAGGTGTTTTTTTTTTTTTTTTATTTTTCCGAAATCTTAAAAAAATAATTTAAATTTTTTTTAATTTTAAAAAAACACCAGCACACACACACACGCACATACACATAATGCACACATCATTAAAGTTATATACACCGCCTTTTAAGACTTTTTGTGAGAATTTGTTGCAAACACACACACAAACAAACACCAGCACCCCACACACACACGCACATACAAACAGATAAATCAAACAAATCAAATGTGCCGAAATATATTTCACTTATTTTTGCCTCACGTCTACATGAGTTACCAACATGCAGGCCTTGAACTAACGTCTAGGTTGTTCTTTAGTTAACCTATTTGCAAGTCAGAAAATCCTGTGTCAGCCAACCAGCTTCTTAAATGGCTTTCCGATTAGAAAAACTATGCTCTGCTTTGGCAGGTCTGTCAAGCAAATTATATCCCAATACCAGTAAAATTATAAAATTATCAGGTAAATCAGCCCTGTCAGACTGTCAGCAACACATATATAATGACTTCTGAGTTAGTAGGTCGTCACGCTATGATTCCAATTGAAGAGATTGACAATTGCAAATGGTATCATACTCAGCAAAATACTCAGTGTCAGCAATTGTCTACAAAGAAATGGTTTTACAACTATTGTAGTAAGATATCAAAAACAGAATGCCAGTTGATCTGTTGTAATAAAGAAGAGTTACATTGACATATTACACTGAAACCTTGGAAGCCTTGGCATTTCCTCTTTAGTTCCTATGTTTGGAATTCTACTGTCTTCCCTCAAACATTGGATCTCTGATTTTATATTGTCAATCATTGTGCATACCTCAAAGACGTCAATATATCTTCTTTGTGGTTTAGCTGAGAAGTCCTTCAAATATTCCAAACTATTTTTCAATCCTGTGAAACCAACAATAACTGCAAAACCCTAGACTACTTTTGATACCATGAGCAGTAGTCTTGTTGTCACTATCCCAATTCCAACAACTTTCAGTAACCTATAGACAAACAGGTAGATTAGCCATAGCCCCAGGACAGCTGACAAAGCGTTGATAAATCTCATCAGATGTTTTCAAACAAGAATGTCCTTCAACCCAGTGTTTCTTGCACAAACCTTTAAGTTTCTCTAGGCGAGTATTTGGGGGCAAAATTGTTTGAGAGCAAACTCTGGGAATATTTGCCTCTTTGGAGAATTGTCAAAATAGTGTACTTGTTAAGTTATTATTGAAGAGACAAATGACAATTATACTTAATTTTATTATAAAAAATATGTATGTGAAATAATAATGCTATCTAACACACATTACACAACATTCATTGTATAGTTATTTAAGAATAAAAAAATGATATATTGCATCTAAAGATGGACGATCCATGCTAAAGACAGGGGTGGAGTTCTGACCCTCTGATAGGTGACCCTGCCCCCACCCATAAATCCGCCACTACATGTGATAAGAAATAGACATACCGAGTAATGAAACATGTAAATAGCTTTACTTTTATCAGTTAAGTTGGTGTAGAAATGTACTACAAGTGTCAACACACTGACACCCGACTACACTGACGGAAATGACTCTAAAAATGTATTTTCTGTTGTTAAAAAATACAACGATATCTCTGCATTGTGTTGAATAGAGACCTATTTAATATGATATCAAATTACGCTTTAGATTAGAGATATATGTGAAGAAACCTTAATGGTTGGCTGGGCAGATAACTAAGTAAACATATAAGAGCTGGGTCAGACGGTCCTGATATTAATTGTTTGCTTCCAATTTGAATATAAATAATTTGTATTGTAGATTTGTGTAATCGTCTTTTTGTATAATTAACAAGACACTAGTATAATAATTATTATTAAATAAATAATATATAATAACAAAAGCAAATATTAATCTTATTATAACAAAATCACAACAGACATTAAAAATATGAAGATTGCCTATTAACGCATTTATTTAAAATCACTCTAATATTTCGCAAATACCGATCCTACCTGAATAATAATATTATATGTTACCATATATAATACATGGTAATTACATGGTAAATGTCGCGTACTAGTTTTTGTTATAAAACAACATTGGACAGGTGAGCAGTAAACACACAAACTTATTTCTTATTAATGTACTTTGTTTTCACATTACATTGAAATATATAAATATATCTGAATTTATTAAGTTATAAATGTGAGAGAGATGATAAAACTGATATGTTTTAAATATTGTACTTGATATTAATCCAGATGGTTAGAAATCATATGTCTATGTTTTAATAATACTAATTTCCAGCAGTTAATACATTGTTAATATAGTGTGTCTAAATGTCCTTTTAAAGAAACGATTGTTGTATTACACAGATTAATTATTGAGTATAGTAATTGGACGATAAATATATGATATGAAACTCTCTTAAAGCAATTGATGACACAAAGTAATCAGATCTCAAGATCATATTATCTTCTATATTTGTTGGAACATTTGTATACTTATATTATTATTATATAGTGTCTTATCTCTAAGAACTTATCATTCAGTCGTTCATTAACTCCTTTACACCATCACCTACTCTCTCAATCACTCATTCAGTCACTCACCCGAACAAACAGTCAATCAATCAATCAATCATTTACGCACACACACACCCCTATTTTTCAGTCACTCACAGTCTCACTAACTGGCTTACTTCCTGATTATGTAGTTTATTATCTCACTCAACTCAAATTTCATTATCTATAAATATCTTAGAATCAAATCAAGATGTTTATAAATGTGTAAAGTAGAAGAACATGTAAAAACACACAAACACAGACATTATTTATTCGTATTTCTGTTTATTCACTTGTGTATCACTTTTGTATATCTAGTCTTCTGTTATTGAAGAAGAGATCATTTTCTCAGCGTCTATTTACTTCGTCTAATTGTCTGTGGAGAAAAGCAACAAGACAGTCTTTAATATTGATTATAGCTCGAAGTTTTTGTTTGCACTTTATTCTGTATTTGAGACATTTATACTAATCCAAAATTGTTGATGTGAATTGTAATCTTTATTTTATAAGAGATGAATAAAACAGTTTAAAATATTTGGTAACTAAGTCAATACAACCCCCCCCCCCCATACACACACTCAGACACATATATAGTGTGCGTGTATATGTCAAACACAAAAGGGGCCTATGGGAGACAGCTTTATTAGCTCTATAGGCTCCTATAATCTTACACTATTAAATTGTTATATATATCACGATTAAATGTGATTATATATGTACATAGATTGGAAATAAAATGCATTCATTCATTCACACACACGTGGGCGCACACACACACTTACATCCATACATACATACATATACACATACCAACACACACATACACACACATACACACATATATATCTATATATATATATTTTTTTTTTGCTTCTTCTTATTCAGAAGCATCATAGATCTATGCAGCGTATACTCAAACAAAGTTTTAGTTACCTGGTCTCCCTCTCATCCTCTCTCTAATTATCATTACAACATCTGGAAAATATAAGCTCTAAAAGGGTTTTAAAAATGAGTACAATCGAGATATGAGTCTCAAAAATAATTAAATTATATTTAATTGTGTAATGTTTGGTTTTAATTCATAGATTAAGAAATTTATAATTTGTTACTAAAAAGTGTTATGGTCTTTTTCTAAATAGTTTATGAAAGAAAATAATGAAATATGTTAGATACCTTAAATATTAGAATGGTTACGA
>JAODUP010001912.1:0-22074 GCA_025642065.1 Paralvinella palmiformis | reverse complement strand
CAGCATGTGCCATTTCATTGCTACATGGCTGCTAAATGGGAAGACATTCTTAAAACCATACCACTTGCGAAACAGGATGGTCCCGTTTCGAAATAGCCTCAGTTGTCAAGATGTTATACATAGACCTCGGCCCAGACAAATAAATGCATTGGCCTATGCATATACTGAGGTATGCAGTGGGTATCCCAACAGATGTTAAAAAAGGTGCATCCAGATGCTAAATGTGTTGGTTTTACCGTTTATTTGTCCATCATTTGTTCATATTTCTATCTGCGCTACGTCAACAAATGTGTGTTTTTGAAAGCCTGAGTCTTTGTTCTTTCAATGAGTATGTATGCTTATTAAATCGAGTGCGTAGTCGTTAAATGCCATGGCAGTAAACGATGTGCCTATCGAAGAGCACCAGTGCATTTCGGAAGCGTTGTCACAGCAGCCGGTGCGACACCGCCTGACAAACATCGGTATTTGCCACTGACCATTTACTCCCTATAATTGTCTTCATACTCATGAATATGATCTCTCTGCCGATTGACCATAATATATATCAAACCACTGTTTGTGTAACTTTATAAACTTAAATCTTATTTTTTTCATATATGTAGATATATATATATATATATATATATATATATATATATATATATATATATATATATATATATATATATATATATATATATATATATATATATATATATAATTAAGAACGAAATGCACATTTACGTGAAGCTTGAAGTTGGATAAATGTCTTGAAATGTATTCTACTTTTCTAGTACGAAAACATAAAACTTTGTGGTTAATTGTGTGTTAAGTGTCCGAAGACTGCCATTTCTACTATATGTCGCTTCTTTGTTTTATTTCCATAAATATGTTTTTGTTGTGTTTTAACATTTTATTTCTTTTTGTGGGGAACCTTTTCTTCTCACACATAATAGTGACATATTTAAGCAATAATTATGAATAAAGATGTTATTGACTTCTACACACTTTCGCTATCAGTGTATCGGGTTATAGACTATTCGCTCTCGGTTGTATTCGCCCTCCGTAGAAAAAGACTATTCCTCCCTTATTGTTATTCGGCCTTAATAAAATGGACTATTCGCCCTTGTTGTGATATATATATATATATATATATATATATATATATATATATTTCAAACTCTGCACTATTGCCTATCTTTGGAATTAACTCACTGCACATGTTAAGGCATCAAATAGAATAGTTTATTTCTATCACCATTTGAAAACTCACCTTTTTAGACTTGCTTATATCCTTCCTAAGTTTCCACCCCATCTTATCATTTGTTGTTCAAGGATATTGGCGCAATAGAAGTTTTGTAATTATTATTATTATTTTTCCGTCTGAAATGACATGGGACCTTGATAAAGCCATTGCTGTCCAGCCAACCATGGTCCAACATCACATTCAACATAACACTACAACAGAGTGCATATGCATACACCATCCCACCATGACACACACACACAATGTTCCACTTTCAAATTACTATATATATATATATATATATATATATATATATATATATATATATATATATATATATATATATATATATATATATATATATATATTGACTATTTGTTAATACATTATATTTTAAAAAATCGAAGACGATGGTTCCCGAAGGCGAATATAAAACGGGGTGAAATTAACACCAATGCGAATTAAATCTAGGGCGAATAGTCTAGTTCTCAGTGTATCTTGAACTCACTTGAACTCACTTGAAATCCTTTTCGGGCTCTTATAGGATACATTCCTTTCTAGCCCACGTATTTCCATTTACAAAAGCTCTACGTATATTTTGTATATGCATATCTGTAAATGATTGTCTGTATATCATTGTTTTCTGTTGAATAAATGAAGTAATGAAAACAAATAGTTTCTTTTTGAAATACTCTAATTATTCACCGTAATCAATTAGTAAATATTGTTTATTAAAAGAAACTTCTCATAAGGAAATCAAATATTGTCTATGTTGGATGTAGCATTCAGGCAAGACAATACACCAGTTTCTAATACTATTTATTGCCTTAGACACCAAAAAATTGACTATAAGATAGAAAATGAGAATTACACAATTTACAACACAAAACCTTAAACACGGGGTTCGAACCCGACACGTCTTTCTTGTTTCCAGGCAAGTGCTCTAGCCATTACACTACAAGGGACATTACTAAAACAGTAGAACAAACTTTGTTCTAGTGTTTAACATTATCAGTCCACTTTTGTGACTTTGTTAGAAAATAGGCCGATAATGTTAAACACTAGAACAAACTTTGTTCTAGTGTTTAAGATTATCAATTCACTTTTGTGACTTTGTTACAAAGTGGACTGATAATTACGTTTAACAAACAGAAATTCACAGCAAAATTATGTCAACGCCTTCCCAGCCTACGTACACGTAGAGTTTATATAAATAAGACGTAGTATACGTTCGTTACGTATCGCGACGTCTTTTTTTACGTGTATATTAAGGTGTTAAAAGCGAGGTGGCAATGTGCTTATCACTGGTAATTTTCAACATATACATGCTATTTAAATACTACGTGTGCACTTAGCAACTTCAAGTTACGATTATCATCATGGTCATGCAAACACAAAATATTTCCCATGATGCATCGAAGCCAGGAAGTGACGATATTTTCTCCATGTTTGTTGATGTTTTTAATTTAATGGTTTCATCGAACCTCTCTGACAAATCCATGATAATCGGTAGGTATATTAAACAATATGATAAAGATATTAAGGTGGTAATTAAGTAAAGGTGTATACATATGGGTATCCGGACAAAATCCATCAATAAAACCTCCTAAGCCGAGGACAAAACAAGTTTTAAAAGCTGCTCCTTGTAGATCTACATCTAACAATTCGAATCCCGGACAAAACTCCGTGCGGACAAACCCCCCGAATGTCAGTGGTTGTTTTGAAAAAGATGGTTTATATGTGAATTTAATATATAGTTTTTGAAAATATAACTATATAAGGCCAAACACAAATTTTCATTGGTCCTTTTCATTCCGGAGATTCCCGAAGTGTTGGCCAATCAGAGGCTGGCTAGCGATTGACCCAGGTGACAAGAATCCAGCTGAACTATTTTCAGCTAGATCAGAAAATACCGACTCTGGATATAACCAAAGTCTTTTTCAAGTGATGAAAGTAGATAAGGCTATTACAAATATATTATAATACTTTACGTTAATACGCGAAACCTCTTCTTTCTAAAATGTCCAGATGTCTCCCACAAATACGTGAGAAATCAAGAAAATGTACAATTTAGTGTGAGTTTGATAATACGAAATAGCCATCTGTATTTAATATTTTTTCGTCTGAAAGATCAATATAAGTTATCCTATTTGTTAGGTCACAGTTAGAAATAAGTTGTGAGTTCAGTATTTTATATTATAAGCCTGAATATACTTTCTACGTTGCCCCATATATTTAAAGCGAGGTGACCATAAACAAACGATTATTTCAATGAATAGTAAATCTTGTTCAGAATTTCGCCCTGAAAAGGGAGTCATTATTTTCTCACAATGCAGTTCACTTTTGGTTATTTGTGCAGTCACAACTAACTAATTTGCTTTTAAACTGTCAAAAACTGATAATAGTATTTTATTTTATCGAATAGCATTTCAGTATGGCAACGAAAGTCAATTTTAATTGAGTAAAATACTAAAAATCACGACTCTTGTTGACGTTTATTAAGGAAGGACTCAAAAAAGGTAACCAGTTCCTGATTGATCGGTCGATTTACCGAGAATTGCCGATCTCTATGAAAATCATCATCATTGCAGTGGGCATATTCAAACAACCATTTGTATGTTTGTTAATTATTCTCAGACCACGGCATAGCGGTCTAACCGCCATTTGTAATATTATCAATTGCGGTGGCCATCTTGTAACAGTCATTTGTATATGTGTTAATTACTGTCAATTAACCCTAACCCTTATTCTAACAACAATTTGTACGTGTGTTGATTACTATCAATTAACCCTAACCCTTTTTTATTCAAGGGGTTTTTGTCCGGCTACCTAACCATTCAAACTGCGACAAAAAATACAAATGTTCCTTTGCCATTATCTAGTCGTCCTTTTTGTAATCGTTACTGGCTAATATAATCAAATTATACTTGGTTATTAATTACATTTATGAGTATTGATTCAACTGTCATCATTATCATTATAGACAGAGAGAAATAGTGTACATCTCATAATAACAATGAAACAACAACTGTACTGTAGAAACATCCTTTGATCACTGATGAGAAAGAACAACTATCCTGTAAGAGGAAGCTAGGATACCATAAAACCTACCAAGGTTATGTCACAGGTGAGTATGAGCTGATTATGTCCGTTTATACCGGTTAGGACAGCGCCAATTAACAGTATTATGGGTAAGAATGAGGTTTGGTTTATCTAGACTCGACGGTGATTACTTCTGGATGGAATACACACCAACGGCAAAATGTATACTAATATATCCTTTTTGGCATAACATTACCATATTGGCATAATTAAATAAAATGTGATAATTTAGCATAGCAATACAAGTCGTGATCCATTCACACGTAAACATATATGTCACTGATAGTAACACGTTTTGTGTCATTTAATATAATATTAGAGTGATGAATTAAGCTGGTTAATAATTGGAAACACCCTCAACTCAGAAAAGCTTTTCCCATTATCTCAATGTGGATTCCCGATGCCAGAAAACTTTCTTTGTGGAACCTGTTCACCCATTAGAACTCATAAATATATGTAACTGTCTTAAAGCCAAAACTAACATGGGACATGATAATTTTTCTACTAAACTCCTCAAATAATCCATTTGGAACACAGCAGACCCCTTACACATATATTCAACCTTTCTTTTTGAGTCTGGAACTGTCCATAATAAAATGAAACTAGCTAAATTGATCCCGATATTCAAATCAGGAAACAAGAACCTCTTCAATAATAGACCTTGCCAACTAATTTTCGCGGGCTTTTATACTACGGGTCATCACCGGGTACAGCCCAGAACAGCCGAGGCCGAGTTTCATGGTTTTCAATGTAAGCCATACTCTTGTTCTGAACATCTCGGTTTGAATAATGATCCAATTCGTAATACAATTGGAAATCAGCTAGGAAAATACTTCTAGTGATAGATTATTTTCTTGTTGTTCAGCATAGTCCATTATTAAATGTCAACAAAGTGAAAACAATTAGAGTAAATATTTCTTTAGCAAAGTCCGTTTAGTATTGGTTATCGCTTGAAAATTGAAATGGCGACCGAACGGGTTTATTTACATTTTGAAATCAACTCATGGTTCGCGTTAATTCACGAGAAATAATACACAACGTGCGTGATGAGTCTGCTGCTAGACGATGAAATACAGAAAATGCCCACAAATAAAACAAATCGTTGAATTGTCCTGGTAAAACAATAATAATATAACTGCCATATCCATTTTGATATTATTATAAATGGCCAAAGATGTGTATTGAAAAAAACAGTCTGGGAAAGCCGCCGCCTACAGGTAAGCTTTCGCTACGAAAACGGCAATCCGTTTGTACATGCGAACTACTACACATAACTTCCAATTTAATCTGTTTTATTTACTAAATAAGTCTTCTTTGAATAGAAATATACTAAATATCACCTTAGCTTTTATTTTCATTTATTGACTGTTAGAATCGTAGAGTATTATCACCAGAAATGGTCGTTAAATATACAATCAACTCTCGCGTATACGCTGAAAAGGAACGGTGATCCAGACTACGATTAACGGGTCGTGTTTATGACCCGATTGTAGTAGTTCTAAATCCTGCCGCCAGATGTCACTAGCTTAATTGGCAAGGTCTATTATAGACCTATTAGCATCTTTCCATCATATTCTAAATTATTGGAAAAAACTGTGGCGAAGAAACTAATTCATTTTCTAGAAACTAATAATGTTCTGTACACTCACCAATGTGGATTTAGAAGAAAACTACCCAGTCATGCACCTCCTCAAGTACATTTCGGGCGCAATTGATAAACCTTTAAAGGAAATAACATTAAGGTTGTTTTGGGTCTTATCTAAAGCATTTGACACTATTAACCATAAACTCTTTTATAATTTATTTTTTATTTTACGGAATCCGAGCCACACTCAATGATTGGTTTAACAGTTATCTCTCCGATCGATATCAATACACACTATTCAATCAGATTCGATCTCTAATATTAAAAGTAATCTGCGATGTTGGTACCAATTCTTTTCCTCGTTTTACATAAATGAGATTATATATGGCACTGATCTATCCATATTTCCCTTTTGCTGATGACACCACCTTATATATGTCACACACAGATCTTGCTGTTCTACACAACACAATCAACCATCAACTGGTTAAATCAAACGATTGGTTTTGAGCAAATAGATTATCACTAAACGTAAAAAAGACCAAGTATGCGTATCAATATATCAAAATACGGCGATTACATTGAATATCATTAACCTGATTCGAAATGGGAATGACCAACCAGAAAAGACGATAAAATTTCTCGACATCTACATGTATTTGGGTCAAAACTTAACCTGGAAATATCACATAAATACGCTAAAATCTAAAATATCACGATCACCGTTTGCATTGAACAGAGTCAAACACATATTACCTCCAGATATCCTCAAATCACTTTATTTCTGTTTGGTACAAAGTCACCTAATGTATGGCATCCAAACATGAGGATCATTAATCCATATTAATAACATGAGTCTAGCCAGAAGAGAGCCATTCGTATAATTAATAACAAAGTCTATAACTCCCATACATATCCACTTTTTAGACATAGCAATATACTAAATATTGGAGATCTTTATCAATTCCAAAGTGCACTGTTCGCCCACGACTACAAACAAAATACACTTCCCCGCTCTTTTCGAACCTATTTTAATACGTATAACCAGAACAATTTTTTTTCGTCCATGCTCCCAGTGCATCAAGTCTCATCGATAAGGAACTCCCTGGGCAAAGACATGCTTTCAATCCAGAACATAAATGTTTTAAAATCTAGATTAAAGAAGTCATTTCTTAAATCACTGCATCCAAATTGAACATTGTAACGATGCCATATGCTCAGAATGCCCACGCACAAAGTAGCGTACACTGGAAACATTTTGATACTTTATATATTACTAACTGATACTTTGTATCAATCACTGAGATTTGAATGTTGACATACAATCCTATACTCATCTACTACACATTTTTACATCGTTGAGACTATTAGTATTTTCTCATCGGACCAACTAGGTCCCTGCTTTCTCCCATTGATGTTTGGTCTACCTTCCCTCCGGGCTCACTTGTATCACAATAACAGACCCAAGTAGTACATGCTAGACTGCTCCCAGTATGTGCTGACAATCCAAATGTCCCATCCATCGACAACACACTATCATTTACGTAGGGAGTTGGAACATCTTACTTAACTGATGTAACACCACTCACTAGTCCAGCAGTGAACGAACTGGCTAATACTTTAAAATTGAAGGTAATAATTACAGTAGCAGAGGTATGTAAAAACCTATTTAATCAGACGTCCAAGAAAGGTATACAATCAAACCTAAACTCTGCCGTTCGTCATTAGGTCTCACCTAATGATGTACATGGATACGACACACATATATTATTAACTCTAACTGGAACGTGAGGCGCCGATAGAGGTAGGAAGATCGGATACATTGTACACATGATGGTCATAATTGCTACAGCAACAATAACATCAGTTATAGAAGCCATTATTATAACGACAAACTTTAGCTATATAATAGAGTATCTGGAATATTTAAAGAAATTCAAAGAACAAATCCCATTAACGGGGAGAATATAATTCCCTTTAGCCAACTTGCTGCAAGCGTCTTCTGTCGTTAATGCAAAGTTTACAACATATACACAGCTATATAGGACTAAAAAAGAACTCAATGAACTCCGTTTATAATTATTTTATTTTAATTGTACATATATAATGAGTCATAAGTAAATAATATATGACGCATTCTTTATTACAAGTTTGTGTGTGTTTATTATAGCCAATTGTATATGACTTTGCTGAGGTTTTATACGACTTCAAAGAAAATCGGTGACAATTGGAATCTATTTTCCCTTTGGAGATCATCCAGATTGAGCTCTATGTAGGAAACTGCTTAAATACAAGAGATGAGCGATATCTTTAGTAATAATTAAAATACATTGCCCGAAACTGGGGATCCTAGTGACAACTGTATCACAATAAATCATGAAGCGAACAATAGAGATCTTGAAGGCAAGCCAGAAAGAATTGAAGAATTATTATAACCTCCACCCTCCAAAATGACACTACGAGTCCAAGCAAATCCCAAGACAAAATATTAAAAGATATATTCCATAAGTTGTCGACAACAGAGAATGATGTTGCTCTTGTGAAGCGTGAAAATATACAACGTAAGGCTATTAACGTTCATCTTAATGATAGGTGAAAATCTCGGAAAGCCTATTCTAAGAGGAACAAACTCATCTTTTACAATATTCAAGAAGATCAGACTCCTCTGCAGCAAACTGTCTGCAAAATACTTTTGTCATCAATGGCTGTTTCAAAAATTGAATGTCATTTCTTTTGAGGATGTAAAATCTCCACGTTTAACTCAATAACACTCGTATTCCTTTTAACCTATAGGACAAACAGGGATCGAATCAGGTCGATGATCTCCATCAAAGTGATAGACAATAAATAACTCCTGGACAGAGAAGAAATCGGTTGGCGAGTTGCTTATGAAAGCTAGACATGAACTTAATTAATTAATATTATGCTATTTGTATTATTTTCACATGTCATATGTATGAGATATATACATCTATGTGAAGCACGATCTACTATTATTATCAATCTATGTGTTCAAATTACGTCCTCCTACGTAAAAACGATATTTCGGGCGACAACAATTCTATAATAATTGATAATTCTAAAGACATTTTGTTTCTAACTAATCTGGTATTATCTTTTCATATCGGTGCATGTCCACGTATATAAATCTAACCCTATCCGATCTGGATTTCATGTCACCTTTTTATCGTTTATTAATTATTTCTAGCAAACAGACAATATTTTTTCATGTCGTTGGATGTCAATAAATGTCAAAAGTTATTAGTTACATCTAAAAAATATTATGCTTCCTGTATCTTGCTGCGTGAGTTTCTGGGGAAATTTGTGAAGCCTATCTATCATTGGTTCATTGAATACTAACGGCTTGGTAATAGACCTTGCCAATTAAGCTAGCGACATATGCCGGCAGGATTTAGAACTATTGCAATCGGGTCGTAAACCCGACCCTTTAATCGCAGTCTGGACCACCGTTCCTTTCAGTGTATACGCGAGATTTGTTTGTATATTTTAACGATCATTGCAGGTGATAATACTACACGATAACAACAGTCACTAAAGGAAAATGAAAGATAAGGCGATAGTTAGTATATTTATATTCAAAGAAGGCTGATTTAGTAAACAAAATAGATTAAATGTGAAGTTCTATATGGTAGTTGGCAGGACACATTTCCCGTGTACAAGCGGATTTCCGTATTCGTAGCGAAAGTTTATGTATAGGCAGTTGTAAAATAATCGTATTGCAAAGAGAATTCAGCGATACCTTCAACGATTTGTTTTATGTGGGGTAATTTTCCGTGTAGAACATTCGCCATCGTCTAGCAGTAGCCTCATGGCGCATGCGCATGTCAGTGATAATGTGCCGGCATAGATGGCATTATTCTAATAAACAAACGGGTGTGCTATTTGGATCGAAAATACTCATCAAATTGGAGACATATTGTGACATACAGAAGTATTGATTGATAGAGCAATAATCCGGCATTGACATATTGCATTTGTGTATTATTTCTCGTGAATTAACGCGAACCATGAGTTAATTTTAAAATGTAAATAAATCCCGATACTAGCGGACTTCGCTAAAGAAATATTTACTCTAATGTTTTCACATTGTTGACAATAACAACATTTGATAATGGACTATGCTGAACAACAAGAAACTAATCTATCACTAGAAGTATTTTCCTATCTGAATTCCAATTGTATTACGTGGCAGATCGTTGTTCAAAGACAGATGTTCAGAACAAGAATGCGTCCTACACTGAAAACCCTGAAACTCCGCCTCCGCTGTTCTGGGCTGTATCCGGCGGTGACCCGAAGTGTAAAAGCCTACGAAAATTAGTTGGCAAGGTATATTGCCGAATTTTACGATAAATTGGGCAAATCGGTATGCTTTACAATATGTGTATTGGTCAATTCCGATTTATTGTGCGATATTCAGTGTAGTCAATAGGCCGTTGCTTAGATGGAATGTAGCTAGCACGTGTTAAGTATAAGCCTGTAATTGTCAGCCAAAATTAGTGTATTTTATTGAAAAATATTAAGACATTAGATAATGGTGTGTATTGCTTATTTGTATCAATGCAAAGCTTAATATGTCTATTTTCCTTTATCCGTATTGAATCTGTTAATACATTATATTTTGACAGTCATTCTACGTGAAATCCTGATTGCAATGCTGTATCTTCTCAGATAATCGGAAAAGTAACATGTCAAAGTTATACGTCAAGGTTATACGTTTTAAGTCATACGTCATAGGTCATACGTCGTCTTTAATATTTCGTTTATCATCTGTGTTACTTCTATTCCTTGTGTGTTTGTAGTTTTTATGTGTGAATAAACTATTGACGCATTAGCATCTGTGTCATTGATGTGGCTCGAGTGGAAGCTGGTTGTTTCAATACATGTATATTGTACATTATGTACCACTAAGTGATTCATATATCTAATATTTGCATTTATCCATGTATCTGGAGATGTTGCTGTAACTATTACTAACTTGCCATGGTCATCCCCTTGTTAATTTAGTGTATTTTACGTCATAACCCTAATAATGCCGATCTAGATCAAATCATCAATATGTGTTTTGCCAATGAACATCAATGTAATGTGACATAAATAACAGATAAAATGCACACTGTATCTATGCATATGTTATCTGTATATGTATATGCATCTATCGGTTTGTGTGTGCATATATGTGTATGTATTGTAAAGTATACCGATTTGCCCACTTTATCGTCCACTGCTTTTAGTACTTCAATATAGTTATCAATTTGTAATTTGTCTAGATGTGTTAGCTAAGAAATGAACTATATATCTAACCATACAGGCTGCACCAAAATATTTGATTGATAATGTAAATATCAGAACAGGTCTACTGCTAACTGGTCAAGTGTGTTGGTCACTTTTTGGATAGTAATATTAGAATGCGTTTCATACAATTTCATATTCCTTTTGTATATTGTCAATACTCCAAACTATTATTATAACCTCTATATGATTTATATTTAATTAATGTTATTTTCTTTTTAATTCACTCTCTCTAGTGAAAACACAATATTCAGGATACTTCTAATACCTCATATCATAAACACTGACCCTGATTCTCTACTCATGGGCCTCAAGGAGGAGTTGGTAACTACATGTTGTTGTCTCCTACGTTGTTCAGTCATTCTTTATACGTCATTTGCTTTTGTTCACACTACTACTTTATTTACTTTCACATATTTATATTGGCTTATGTGTGTGTCCGCTGGAGTTTACAGTGGATAGGGTAGAAATTGTGGGTGTTGGGCAGTAATTACAATTATTAGGTCAGGTTTCTGTCACAATTTAATATCTTTATATGAAGAATATGATACGGACGAAAGGGAAAACGATGCTCCTTTTTAATATAATGTTTTCACGTATAATAGTCATGAATCAGATCAATTTCGTAGAAATTATGAAGGTGTTCATACTTCGATGTCACATTTCCACCTTAATTGCCGTGGATTTGTTTTCCAGTTGGGAGTCATTTTATGAACTAATTTGTGATTTAAATGATGATAATTTGTTTTACATTTTATGGATATCGCGGCTCATGAAATATGCGCATAAATCTAGCCGTTTATAATACATTAATAGTACAAAATCGTGATGATGGACCAAGGGCGGTGTAGGACTATTTATAAAAGAAACATTTAGTTATTAAATACACGAGTACTTTAGTGTTTTTACTCCACATGCATTCGATTAGATGTTTATTGAAGATACCAATATATCAGCTACAAATAATGTTCTTGTTGTTATTTATAGACCCAAATCATAACCTCGTGTTGATGTTGATGTAGATATATTCTCATTCAAATTGTTCGATATTATTGACACTATTAACGATGACAATAAACATGATATAAACATGAGAGGTAATAATATTGACCTGTTAAAGTTTGCCACTCACTCAAAAACATTATATTAATTGACAACATATTTTCTTATTATCTGAAACATTAATTAATCATATTTATATGAATGAAATAGCATCAACAGGACATCAAAAATATTATTACAGACGTGTCTGATCACGTTGTAACCTTCTATCTTTCACATTATATAAATAAAAGCTCAACATATTATGTATCAAAGGAAGCTTAGAATGACTTTTTGTCACTGTATAAAACAACCTTTAAATTGTCGTTTCCTCTCTGCTCAACTTATGTCATATGTACTTGTCTCGTTTAAAAGAAAGAAACGCCAGCTTCTTTTTACACAATTAAATAAACCAACCGAATAGTATATTACCGCATTTAAAAAGTAGGCCTATAATAGCATCTTTAATTCAAGCGTCCAATGAAAATATCATACTTTGAAACTGCGAATGAGACAAACAAATTTAACATGAAGAAAACAAGGATTGTTCTGAGATAAGCCATCGGCAAATTAAATGATAATTCTAACGATCCTAACACATTTATAATCTACAATAGACCAATGGTAGACATATCTCACTTGGCAAAAACTATTTATAGATTACTTCATTAAAATAGGGCTTATAACGAGCTACTTAATAAGATATTGAAAGATACCATCTTATTATTATCGGGTCTATTATACGTATTATATATTATAAATAGATAATTCGATACCAGTATTGTGCCCTAAAAACTCAAAATTGCTAAAATCGTCGCATTCCATAAATTAGCTGATCGAAGCCAACTAAAAACTTGCCTTTTCAAAAATACTTGAACTATAAATGTCTAACAAATTAATTTATCTTTAAATAGTTTCTATTAAAAAATCAATATGGCTTTCGATGTAACCATCTGTACATCTTATCATACATCTTATCATTCACTTAGCAGAATTTACAATCAGCCATATTCTGAATATACCATGACCGCTCTATGTGACCTTTGAATAGCTTTTGCCGCCAGAAGTCAAGAGGTTCTACTCAACAAATTATATTCTTATGGAATTCCTAAAATTGTTCATTTATGGTTTAAGAGTTACTTGTCCTACATAACTAAGTACGTTAGGCTGGGACACCAGAAGTCAAAAGCAAAGTCCATTATATATGTATTTAGTGTGCCACATGGATCATTGCTATACCTCATTTATGTTAAAGCCAAAGCCAGTCCCTGTGAAGGGAACACACTTTCATTTACTGATGACGCCTTTTTATACATGTCTAATTATAATCTAAGTAGATTATATTCAGATGTGAACCTACAAATTAATAACTTACTTGGATGCTTTGTTGCCAGCAAACTATCATTGAATGTTAAATAAAACGTAATTCTTTTTAAAACCCCGAAAAATATTTTAAATCTATCAAAATGCAATCAGTATATATATATATATATATATATATAAATTGGTGTTTTATGTCCACGTTTGTGCACATGGTGGGCTAAATAGACCGAGCGACCTCCAATTGAAGGTAATGAACCGAAGTTATATATATATATTGCACAACAAATTTAATCTAAAAAAATGTTTTAATTTTAATTACAAACAAATGTGACACTATTAGTCGCCAGTATGTGGATAATATAGACTCTGATTAATGTTTTTGTTTTATTGACTAACGAGGCTTTTGTTAGCTTTCCTCTTTTTAATTTCATTAAAAATATTGTCACCGTGGAAAAATATATATGTCAATTAAGCTAATGTTTTTTTCTAAATAAAATATAATAAATTATTTTACAAAAGTAAATAACTTTTTGTTTGAAGATATAATACATTTGTTTAAAGGGACAGTCCACCCTCAGAAAATATTTCTTAAATATGTAATCCTTAGAATAGTAACCCAAAATTCCATAATAATAATCACGAAATATGCCTGATATCATAGATATAGGGAAGTAATCCAAAATACTGGAGATCCGCTATTACGGCTTCACCGGAAGCCAGATTCGAAGGCGGTAATTGGAAAACTCAAATGCTCGGACATCACATGAGTACTATCTAGACTGAGGTGGATGATGTTTCTCTTGAACGTTAATATCTGAGCCATGTTGAATCATCATATTCTTGTAAGATTCCTTCTGACTCAAACTGATATGGTTGTATGTCATTAATGACGTAATTTTAACAAGATAATTGAATTATGTTCTGGAATAATTCTTTGCTCACACTTGTTTACAGGCCTTTGTGTGGGATCTACAGAATTCCGACTAAACTGCTGCGTTAAAGTGACGTCGGCATTCAGGAGCTTCCGGTCTCTGTCTAGCTTCAAAATGGCGGCCCCCAAGGCCATTAAAAATTGATTAATCGGGACTTTGAACTGGATTATTTAATATGTGGATGATCGTTTACACATTTTGACTTTATATAAGATATTTGTAAGTGCAGCTTTATTAATCCTGAAAATTTGAAACGAAGGTGGAGTATCCCTTTAAGCAAGAACAAATATCAAGGAGAATAAAACTCGTCAGTAAATGTTGTGGATGAAACAGCAAGATCTTAAGTCACGTTTTATACCAGCATGTTAACATGATTTCCGGTATGTAATATACTTATTTATCTAATGATCCTGGAGCTAATGTACAGAAGTCTCAGGCTAGCACGGTAAGTGATCTTTCATCAAATCATTAATCGCGTAATAATTCGTCTTAAATCAATTTCTTGGGTGAATATTTGTAATTTTCTGGTGTGATCAACATTACAGTTGTATAAGATGAAAATTGAAATCATAACTGCGAGAAAGTCAGCAATAAACTGAACCCTTTTTATTGCACAGAGTAATTGAAAATTCTAACCGATATAATACTAATAACTACATTTGTGTGTAGATTGGTATTCCAAACAAGGACTGGTGTTATGATTGAGAAATACATTTTGATACCAGCCAAAAATATATTTGATCAACTATTGACCTGTATCTAGTACCTAATTGCAGTGAATACAATAACACCTTTACGAAAAGTATAATATTCATGTATACTTAAAGGACTTTAAACAGCCAATATTTAACAAACATAATCAACACGTGATTACTTTTCTAACATTCAAATATTATTTTTCATAATGTTTACGGACTGTTTTAGGTTGTATGTTACATGGTTATGTATAATGTTCAGATTCTATATAAATTCTATTCTAAAACGATTATCTTACCAAATTAAATAAAATCCATGTTTTTAAGCATATGATTCTGTACTGCTGCAAAAGCAATTCAATTTGGTTTAATAAAAATAATATTCAATAAAGATATGTTTCTTATAAATATGTTATGCTTACTTTATCTTCTTGCGAAGATATTTAACGCAAAACTAGATCGAGAAACAGTTAATCCAATTTTGGCCCATCTTAGTATTAGGTTTTGATCCTGCAAGCCGTTACTAGGAAGTATTCCTATTGCGAAAAATAATCTTCACCTTTCTATAAAATACAGTAATAAAATGTTTTCTGGATAAAATAAATCAATGATTTAATTACTGCTGGTTAGGTATGACGACTATACCAACTCTGTATTTTAATTTTGTATTGTGCCTGTTAGCTTTCCTTACATACCTGGGAGCTACCGTGGTCTAATTGGTAGATCGTTTGACTACAGATCACTACCACTAGAGTTCGATTCTCGGCGTGTGTATATATGAAGGGTTTCGCTTTATTACCTGTGGATGTAGCTCGGCTAATTTAGCCTACCTTGTGCACAAAATATAAATCATCATCATCTTTCTTACCTAGACAACATTAGTTATAGTATCCATAAAGGGATTTAGTTAATAACCCAATCCAATCAGACCTGATAGGATCATCTATCTATTTATATGTTCCAAATTTAAATATAAAACAGAACAGAAAGGATTTATGTATTTCCAACTTATGTGGATTGGCAAGAGTGATTAGAAGCAAAATTAAGCATTCGAAATTTTAAAACACTTCAATGATTTTATTGACATGAATTAATTATCCAGACAAATCACCCTAAAAATATTGAATTAGAATTATAACATTGCTTGTAAACTGTTTTAGATGCATTTGTTATGCGCTGAACAATAGTATTATTCCTGACCCTGACCTGTGTCAATCCACCACACACATCAACTCTCAATGGAGCATACAACCCATGCTCCAATCATATGCGCATTACCACATTGGCATCACCTCCTATCAAGTTCTCATTTCTGGCTCAGCGAACAATCGTCCCATGACATAATTGGAGCTCCGCAGCCACGAACCAGCGTCTACGGTCTTACTAACTACGCCATCACTGCTTGACTTGAACCGTGTATATCCTTTTATAACTAATCAGCATATATAACGTATTAAATGTATTATTCCTAGTAGTTTCCGAAACATCATGCAAGCATTATAGAATTCCTTATTGATATCATATATTATAGATGAACATCATCTCTAGAAGCGTCATTCCATTGATCTATAAGTATTACTTCAAACGAGCTACTAGTAGCGAATCATTCACTTAATAAAACAATGCATATATCGATCATTATTGGCAAAAAAGGTGTCTAGCTGTTATTGAGTCAAAACATAACACAAAGACAAGCAAGAGATGGATTTGAAACTCGACCTAAAGAAACACTCTGACTATTGTCTTAGCAGACAAAACAAGCTTACGTCTATGATGTTAACTAATTAGAAGTGGACTAAGGGGTATTTTTGACTTAGTTGATATTAGCCATTTTAATTAATTTATCTCAAAGACATCATTCTAGCATATGCCTTTCACACTAATTCCTTCATTAATCTTTTTATTGTGTCATTTATTATCATATTTAATTAAACTTACAATCTGATCAATGTCGATTTCAAATGTTGTTTAAGATCTAATCGTGTAAATAAACCTATATGGCGTACTTCTTAATTATGACTATACAACAGTCATATAATATATTTTAAAGTAAACTACATCATATTGTTCCCTTACATACCAAGTATGACGACTTTCCTAACTTCTAAATATTCTGAGAACTAGAATACAGGCGAAGAGAACAATCGTGAAGTCGGTAAATTGCGTGATGACGAAAATTGACAAATGACAATCAAACATTGATGGACTATAGAATTGTTTTGGGTTATCTATTACCCAAATATAAACAAGATATGTTGTCTAAGATTTCGATAAATTTTTGGCCCTCTTGCAGTAAATAAGTTGCCCGATGGGAGGGTTATTTTGAAAATAGTCAAATATTGACGATTGAAAATGTTCAACCCACCGATAATGATGGCCATCTCAACTACAAAATCTCTTTAATATATCACTATATCTTTACTAATAACTACAAAATATTATTAGCAGACTGAAATAAGTCTATAAAGTAATTAAATTGGCACATGCGATACATTATAATATATTTTATATAGTTCCAACCAGCATTTCCAGACTTAAGAACTTTCCAATACAAGCAGCAGGATTTTGTTATATTAAAGATAAACCGTAAAATAGGAAAGACTAGGGTCTTTTATACTAAAACATTACGTAACAAATGATAAATAATCATTTCTGATCTCTTTTATCCTCACTACAATAACGATAAATAAACATTTATATATATATAGTGTTCATAGATATAATACATAATATATATATATATATATATATATATATATAATTGTGATTTTGAACGAAATAATGAAACTTTAACTGATCTGCGAAGATAACAAGTCAAGGCTAACTTGGTAATCATGATATATATCCCGGGCATTTAATGGTATTAAATAAAACACGTTATGTCTAATAAATCATGTGTCCAAAAGGTTTGTAATTTTACTAAATATAGTTTTACAAATTAGACACAAAGCTATTATGATTATTGTTGGTTTATTATTTGTTGTGGGTGAAGTAGCAATAGAAATATAAGTAGTTAATGTAATAATAGTCGTAAAGGTGTCCGCATATATAATAATAATTATTATTATTATTATTACATCAATAATAGCAATAGATGCAGCAACATCATTAAAAAATATTAAAATAATCACTCTTCGTTACTATCTTTTTATTACAACAATAACAACAACAAATATATTAGATAAGCCTCTGAAGAAAAATTGCAATTATATTTTTGATTTATTAATATGAATTGACTAATAACTAACTAACAATAATAAAACCATAGATAAAAGTCTTACCTATATACTTATGTCCTATTATGATTACCTCACATAGTACAGCAGCTTCTTCTTCTGTTACATTAGCCTTCTTCTTAAAGTGTACATATCTACCTATCAGTGGTCTAGGACATGTTATTGTAATATGTGTGAAGACGGGATTATGATGATATCCACAGAGTACCTCATTATCTGATGTATTGTACACTGTTAGATAAAACTGTTGTAATCTGTCATCATCATTACCTGTTGAAATTTAATAATATCAAATGTGGAATAGAACACGTTACGCAGCTATATATATATATATATATATATATATTAGCTATACTTAATTATATTTATATTTAGCCATTCAACTGAATATCAAATATTATGACCTATAGTAAACAGAAGCTTACTATCAGTTATAGCTATCAAAGTAATATTATATATCTCCCAGATCAGTCCACCATTCAGCCGATATTCCATTATCATTACTAAGATGAGCACAATGTCTGTTTAACTCGTTCTCAGGTATTATCCCGTCTACAGCTCCAGTAGCTGGATATGTCTTTTGATAGAAGTCAGATGCTGTCATATTAGTTGGTTTGTTTAACCCGACATTACCTATAATAATGTATATAATATAGTTTAATTATCAAACATTAACATTACACTACATTATATATCCTTTATTAGATCAATAATACATTAGTTATATATCCTATTCTTTAACAAATTAATTATTAATTTAGTTATCCGCTGAGTTATGAAGTTAATTATCATCAGAAGGATATTTTCATAATTTCATCATTTACCTACTTGACAAGATGATCCTCTCCAGTTATATCCAGAAGGAAGTGACGTATCACATCCACTAAGACATGTATCTCTACTGCACTCATTGTCTACAGCACAATGACACTGGAAGGCACAGTTAGGGTCATCTCCGTATAAACAATAACCTGGATAACAGTTTAAAATATGTGATTATATGTGGATGTGGATGTTGGTAGCCATGGTAGTGGTAGTTATAGCAGAAGTAGTAGTAAAAGTAGTAGTATTAATAGTAGTTGTACTCATTGTAGTAGTATTAATTGTAGTAGTAATAGTAACCGTCCTAATAGTAGTAGTAATAGTAGTAGTAGTAATGGCTATTATACGACAACATATAGTAAAAATATTCTCAGGAAAATAAAATAGAATATGGTTAATATGGTTAACAGGGTTAATATGGTTAATAGGGTAATATCAGCATAATAATATTCATGTTGAAGATATTGCCATTAGCTCTGAAAATACTTAGATTGATTTATATTATACAACAATCTATAATAACTTAAGAAGAAATAGCAATATATAGAAATTGTTAATGACTAGTGTCAATATCTAGCTTCTAGATATCGTCACCATTCATATTATTATCAACTTTCAATGCAAATATTCAATCAAAAGCGTAATTTCTCATCATTAACAGCTCTGATACTCCCAATATTTGAACAACTTTCCTATTACGTTATTGTGCTATTCTTGTTTTTTTTAAATATTTTTTAACTTTTTTCCCACCTTTTTCATTTTAAAATAACCGTTTTTATGTCTGAAGAACCAATCATCCCTCTCCTGTCCCATCCAAATTATTCTCAATCCTAGCTTAGTTCTGTTGCTACACTCGTCAGTTTTGAATCTATTGTTGGCAGAAAACGTTCAGGTGAGCCGCTAGAATCCATTATTTTGGTAACCTATCATGATTATTTACGTATGCTTTTCCATAGCATATAAGATTCTAGGATTTAACGTCACTGAAATGTAAACATATCTAAATATCATATGACCGTCAGTTAGTGCACAAACAAGCAGCAATAAATATGAAATGTTCAGTTCTAATTTTGTTCCAGGAGAGGTAGATTAATAATATTGATTGTCAATCTGATTTATAAGTTATTGTGTTTATTATATGAATAAAACATAACTAAGAGTTCAAAGATAATTGTATTTTTCGAAACAACAACTACTGCTTTTCATTATCAAATTATAAAGTTGGTTGTGACTTCCATTTTTGTCATATTGATCTGTATGATATATATCGGCTAACCGCCAGAAGTAATAATCATTTAAAGTAATATATGTATCTTTCATTGATTATCGGTTTTAATAAACATCATTATAATATGTGTGATGCGTGCGTGGTGGCCCCATTCAGTATAATTTGATAAACTTAATAAACATAAACCTATATCTTGTTTTTATTTACATATTAGTAACAAACTATGTGGGTCCAAGTCTGTTAGAACTCTGTTTTATAACGTTAATTCATATCATTTCTTTCATTATATATATATATATATATAGTGTGTGTGTGTGTGTGTGTGTGTGTGTGTGTGTGTGTGTGTGTGTGTGTGTGTGTGTGTGTGTGTGTGTGTGTGTGTGTGTGTGTGTGTGTGTGTGTGTGTGTGTGTGTGTGTGTGTGTGTGTGTGTGTGTGTGTGTGTGTGTGTGTGTGTGTGTGTGTGTGTTTTTTTTAGTTGGTATAAAAAGGCACAGGACAGAGAATCTCGACCGTGAATTCAAACTCTGGACGTTTTTTCAGGGGACTGAATCCAGAGTGGCGACTTTTCTTGCTGAGACATGTGTAATGTCTCCCCAGTCCCTAAGCCGCCAAGCAAAAAAAAAAGCAATCACCTACAGCCGGGGTTTTGGGGGTAGAACACCCAAGTAGATCACGGAGTAGGAATGTTTAGCTTAATTACTAACAGCCCTTTTTATTTTTCAATTGCTGTATCTTTCTTCAAAGCAATATATAAAAATATAACCCAATTGTCACCGTCTTCAAAGATCAGTTTTTAAACGGGCAGGCGTCATGAAGGGCTACTATTAAAATGTTTTTTTAATTACTATTAAAAGACTGAATTGCGCTGAAAGACCGTAATAGCGCGTCATGGCTTCCGTACTGTTTGAAAAGCTATCATTTTCAAACCTGACCTAATTTTTCTATTCTATTTAGTTCTTAAAAGTTTTTAGACAAGCAGATTAGAGCTAATCTTGATTTAAGTACAAACTGACATAACTGGACCTAGGAAAGATAAATCATTCCTACATACAACCAAGGTGAATTATATATACAAGTAAACTTTTTATGTAAAAAAAACCAACCGGCGAACTGTGTCCAATGCCACCGCTCGAGATGCGATGCAGTGTTTCTATTCCCGAGTCAGGAGTACTTATAATGCTTTAAGAGCGTACGTGCCTGCTACCAAAAAGCTGGGTAACCAGGCCAACACCTAAACGGCGTGCCCCCAAAGACGCAAAAAGTACATGGATTATCAGTCGATCAACTTTTCTTGAATGAGGGGGAAATATGGTCTCCCCCCTAGAAAACGGAACTTTTTCAACCGCAGCATAATATGCCTTGTGATATTTGTGGAGGGTCAAATACCCCATAAACATACAAATCCAATAAATACTATGACCTACTCGTCACTATTATAACAATTTACATCGGCGCTTTAGCAGACCGTTTTGGCAATTTTTTATATATTAACATAGATCAGACCTAAGTCTGCTATACAAACTATAATTATAATATAGGGGTTTTTTTAATGACAAGGAATGACCGAAGTAAT
>JAODUP010001916.1:0-57542 GCA_025642065.1 Paralvinella palmiformis | reverse complement strand
TGGCTAAAGATGTGTATTGAAGAGAAACTATAGGAAAGTCACTACCTATACGTAAACTTTCACTACGAATACGGCAATATCCGCTTGTATATGGGAAATATGTTATGTGAACTACCATATAGAACTTCTAATTTAATCTATTTTGTTTACTAAATAAGACCACTTTGAATATCTTTCATTTTCCTTTATTGACTGTTGGAATCGTGGAGTGTTATCATAGGCAATGATCGCTAAAATTATTAAAAATATACATTAGTCTATTGAATAGTCTATGAAATCGCTTTGACGGCGATTAGACTCTAGCTCTTTCCTAGTTTATGAAATGATAAAACACCATGAAGAATATTTATGATAGATGAAAAATGTGTAATATAAAATAACTTACAACTGTAGCCATGACAACTGTAGCCCTGATATCGCAGTTAGTTAGAGGTAGGATCTACCGAAGGTGGGGGGGTTTCAATCCGGGCTGCAATCCCGTCATGGGACTGGTCCTCACCAAAAAAATGAGACCTGATAAGGCCTGTGTTGGCTTTGGGGAGGAATGTGTGCTGGGTGGAAACAGGTCCGAGTCGGGGATAATAATATTGTAAAGAGCTTTAGAGCAGCTATCTAGCTGAATAGGGCGCTATATAAATATCATATATTATATTATTATTATATATCGTATTCACTAGAGATCTAATGTGGATTTTTCGTTTAAATAAAAACTTATCTTTTGCTGGGGAAAGATACATGTATGTTTAATTTTGAAATTACAACAATTACATTTTCATTAAATAATTCAATATTTAAATGATACGATAATGTACAGTTTCGTAATCCATATATATACTTGATGTACTGTATATCTAACAATTTGAAAATAAACCTTGGCAAATTGTTTAAATAGTTACATTTTATCGTTATTAACAGACAGATTTATCTAATTTCTCCCTACTATTTAGTCTATCAATCTATTACCAAAGCCAAAATCTAGTAATCTATTTGCTGTTATGAAATATGAAATTATCAAAGTATTATTTTCTGTTACCTTTCCTTAGAATCTTTCACTTACTAATACTACTAACCGTATATTATTTACTAAAGTATCAACAACTCAGTTCACATTATCTTGTCTGTAAGGTGATTGATAACAACAACAACAATAACTGTAACTACATTATTATTATTATTATTATTCTTTTAAGCGTTTGTTATTCTTTGAAAGATGCATGATAAAAGCATAAAGTTAGTATTAAGGCGTTTAGACGATATTAGAAAGACAACTTACCGTAACTTCTAAAAACGATGATATACATATAACATGCAGGCAGTATATCACAACATGTATACGCTATACACACATCCTATATCAGTAGCCACGTTATCTAGATAATTACATAAACCCGAAACTTTAATAAAGTTATCCTCACAATAATGACTATTGTACGAAATGAAAATGTCTCTGTAAGTTTCTTATTACCGGAAGTATAAAATAATGTTCACCAGGTGGCAGCAAAGTGTATATATATATATATATATATATATATATATATATATATATATTTTTTCAATTCATTCAATTTATTTCAGAAATAAAATTCCATATACTTATGAATTATGATACACTGAAATATATAATACACATAACAAACTATAAACAAATGATAAATTGAGTATTTTCGTTCATCTAACACAAGATCTAGAATGATAGTAAAACAAACTAGAAACAATACATTCTACTAGCAAATTGTTAGTAGCACCTAAACGTGTTTTAAAACTATAAACGTTTTTGAGAACCAGCACCCAAAATGAATCAATATCATACATTCCTGGAGAGCTGAAGGCGAGGGAGCTATGATACAGGTATCATTTGCGTGCATTAAATGATTTATGATCATGTCATTCATACTACAACCAATATAAATATGTTTCAAGTTGCAACTGAGCTCGTCCATATATATATATATATATATATATATATATATATATATATATATTTAAACAACACAGATGACATAATTCCACCCTGTCTTACAGAATCGGTTAAATTGGTTAACCCAACGTACACAAATTGTTTATTGACAATACGAGAATATGAGAAGACGGATCAAAGTAACATCACTATTACGTTTAATAAGTTTCTTGAAGAGACACCAATTATTAATACGATCAAATGCTTTTGAAACATCAATATAACAAATATATACTGGACTAGAGCGTTGATTATAGTATTCTGTTATCTCTTATAGAGTGTACACACGCACATGTCTGTACCATGTTTACTTTTAAATCCAAACTGATAACTAGATGTTCCCAATGAAACTATAGTCTATCCAACAATAAGAGTTCCAAGATCTTGGTAACAACACTAATAGTGACAATAGGCTTGTAATTATCTTTGTCTGTAATAAGACCCTTTTATTCTTTATAATAGGAACAATAATAGCATCCATAAGCTTACAAGGTAAATAGTTGTGTAGAAACATGGCATTAAACAACATTGATAACAAACCAGTAACATTAGTGTGCGCATAATTGAAGTGCTCACTTTGCATCGAGTTAGTAGCTGCACTTTTACCCATTTTAAAGTTGTTAATTGCATGTTTCACATCTAGTCCAGAGAACCGAGAGAATACTGATTGTGTGTGTACAATATCATTCATGATAGATTCAACATAGGACTGATTAGAAGTATTTCCATTTGAGTTCAACAACTTGTAATATTGTTAATACCACACCTTGGTTATATTATTTTCACCTGTAACACTATTTATTGTTAATGCCAGAACATTACTACCAGTACGGTTCATATTGCTAATTTACTTCCATTATCGTACATTATCATTTAACAGAAGCCTTTCTCATCTAGGGATGTTCTCCATAATATACCTAGTCTACCATGTGGACCACGTGCGAAGAGATATATACTGGAATCCATTGAAGAAATACCTTTAGCCTAAAATTCATCACTAATAATGGTTAAAAATTGTGTATCAAAATCCGTTAACCTTGTTTCCTGCAAGAAAATAGTATCACTCGAGGCACATAACATTTGAATTTCTGATACTAATATCTTGACATTTGTACAGTTAAAAAACTTAATTTCAGTATGTTTTGATTGGATTAAAATAATAAACATAATATAAACATAATAAAATAAACGTAGCAACACATAAAGTGTGTAATCATGAAATAACTTGACCATAACACAAGTGGGCCAAGATGATCGCTCCATTAAAGTGTCGTGAATATGTGGTGCTAGCTGCTATGGTGGTACATCTCGGCAGTAGGTGCGTAATACAAATTCCACTACATACTCTGCTTGTTGATGCAGCTTTGTTCATTTGAGCCCTCAGTACTACAGCCTTCAGACTACAATTGTTAACACTGCCAAAGACGTTGAAAATCTGTTGTACTTTGAAGAGAAATGTTCGCAATAACAATGGCTTTCTTTGCACCTACAGATCCAATGAGATACTCCTGGTTATATATATATATGTATGTATGTATGTATGTGTGTGTGTGTGTGTGTGTGTGTGTGTGTGTTTTAGCTGTGTATTATAAGGCACAGGCACAGAGAATCTCGAACCGTGAATTCAAACTCTGGACGTTTCTTCAGGGGACTGAATCCAGAGTGGCGACTTTTCTTGCTGAGACATGTGTAATGTCTCACCAGTCCCTAAGCCGCCAAGCAAAATCAAAATACGAATCACCTACAGCCGTGGAGTTTGGGTGTAAAACACCCAAGTCAGATCACGGCAGTAGTGAGAATGTTTAGATTAATGGTTTGGTTGTTCGGGGAGAATCCCCAGGCTGTCGCTTAATCAGCACAGCCTCTATGTTGGAGTGGTTGAGAAACCTCCTCCCCCACCACTCACAGGGGAGCAGTACGGAAAGATGGAGCCGAAATACCCTGAGAATGGTCACTGCCAGAGTGTTTTACGTCCTCAGGGGGTTTTTAACGTCCCCCTTTATTTTAAATAATTCAGTAGAGACGGCAGCGCCATTTAACGTGGTCAGCCACCCACGATGTAGTGAGCCGAGAAATTAATCCCTGGAAAAGTTTCGACCTCTTACGGGGTTCGAACCTGCGACCGTTGGCACCAAGTGCCGACTGCTTAACCGCTAGGCCACCGGAGCTCACTAATTAGATTAATTATCTAAGCAGCCCTATTTATAGCTATTTTTTAATTGCTGTATCTTTCTTCAAAGCAATACTATATAAACCATATAACCCAATTGTCACTGTCTTCAAAGATCAGTTTTTACAACGGGCAGGCGTCATGAAGCGACTACTATTAAAACTGTTTATCTTAATTACTATTAAAAGACTGACATCTGCGCTGAAGCAGACCGTAATAGCGCGTCATAGCTTCCGTACTGATTGAACTATGCAATCATTTTCAAACCTGACCTAATTTATACTATTCTAACTATTGTAGTTCTTAAATGTTATTTATGATAAGCAGATTAGAGCTAATCTTGAATGCCATAGTACAAACTGGACATAACTGGACCTAGGAAAGATAAATCTATTCCCACATACAACCAAGGTGAATTATATAAGTTGTTATATAAAACACACCAACCACACGAGCTGTGTCCACACAGACTACACATCGGCATCAAAGGATTGGTACCAGAAGACCACTGTAGTTGGCCATAATATCCTTAACAACAGATTGGTCGATACCCAGCTCAGAAGACTGCGTTTCTGGGTATACACAAGAAACTTCACCGGCCCGTCACCCGAAACACTATGCCGGCACTGTCAACAAGTGTACGATCCGGTACATTATCTGCTGAACTGCCCAGCCTACCCGAAGCACCGAAGATCACTTAAAGGTCATCTCCGCCCGGAAGACCACAAACTTCCAGACCGCCACCTAGCGGCGTTGCTCATAAGGAAATCAACATTTCTACCAGACATCATAACTCCACTTCTCCAGAAAGATCCCTACACATACCAAGGACAGATCAGACCGCCCCTATGGACTAGTGGATAAGAGCTTGGGCCCCCGTACCCATAATCCGTGCTGTTCGGGAGGCCGGAGGTTCCCGGCCGCGACATTATAGTAGGAGGAGGTTTTAGTCCAACCAGGCAACTGGTAAGGTTTTTTCTCCTCCGAAATTGACTTCTATACTAAACTGAGGTTCCACCATGCCAAACATTGCATAGTACGCCATTCATCACAACAACAGTAGCCAACACCAGGTGGCTGTGCCCAATAGGCGACAGCCAGGGGTTCCTACCCCAAACTTCAACAAGACAAGAGCTGTGTCCAATGCCACCGCTCGAGATGCGATGCAGTGTTTCTATTCCTGATTCAGGAGTACTTATAATGCTTTAAGAGCGTACTGTGTCTGCTACAGTCATTTAAATGCCAGACACCTAAACGGCGTGCCTCCAAAGACGCAAATAGTACATGGATTATACAGCTCTAGATCAACTTTTCTTGAATGCAGGGACCGGGAAATATGGTCTCCACGCACAGAAAACGGAACTTTCTCAACCGCAGCATAATATGCCTTGTGATATTTGCTGGAGGGTCAAATACCTCATAAGCATACAAATCCAATAAATTCTATGACCTACTCGTCATTAACCCTTTATATCAAATATTACAAAATTGGTAAAAAGAAAACACGAACCTCAATCTCTGGCACGGGCAATATGTGTTTTAGCTGTGTATTATAGTAATAAAAGATAATAATAACATATAATAATAAAAGATAATAATAAAAAAAAAAATAATAATAAAAGATAATAATACAAGATAATAATAAAATATAATAATAAAATATAATAATACCAAAAAATATATAATAATAAAAATAATAATAAAAGATAATAATAAAATATAATAATAAAATATAATAATAAAAAAATATATATAATAATAAAAGATAATAATACAAGATAATAATAAAGATAATAATAAAATATATAATAAAAAAAAATATAATAATAAAAGATAATAATAAAAGATAATAATAAAAGATAATAATAAAATATAATAATAAAAGATAATAATAAAAGATAATAATAAAAGATAATAATAAAAGATATAATAAAAAAAAAATAATAATAAAAGATAATAATAAAATATAATAATAAAATATAATAATAAAATATAATAATAAAAGATAATAATAAAAGATAATAATAAAAGATAATAATAAAATATAATAATAAAAGATAATAATTAAAAAAAATATATAATAATAAAAGATAATAATACAAGATAATAATAAAATATAATAATAAAATATAATAATAAAATATAATAATAAAAGAAAATAAAAAAAAAAAAATATATAATAATAAAAGATAATAATACAAGATTATAATAAAATATAATAATAAAATATAATAATAAAAGATAATAATACAAGATAATAATAAAAGATAATAATAAAATATAATAATAAAAGATAATAATACAAAAAATATAATAATAAAATATAATAATACAAGATAATAATAAAATATAATAATAAAATATAATAATAAAATATAATAATAAAAGATAATAATACAAGATAATAATAAAAGATAATAATAAAAGATAATAATAAAATATAATAATAAAAGATAATAATAATAAAAAAAATATATAATAATAAAAGATAATAATAAAAGATAATAATAAAGATAATAATAAAAGATAATAATAAAAGATAATAATAAAGATAATAATAAAAGATAATAATAAAATATAATTATAAAGAAAATAATAAAAATAATAATACAAGATAATAATAAAAGATAATAATAAGAGATAATAATAAAAGATAATAATAAAACATAATAATAAAACATAATAATAAAACATAATAATAAAACATAATAATAAAACATATTAATAAAACATAACTAAAAACATAATAATAAAACATAATAATAAATCATAATAATAAAAATCATAATATAAAATAATAATAAAGGATAATAATAAAGATTACATAATAAAGATAGTAATAAAAGTTAATAATAAAGATAATAATAAAGATAATAATAAAAGATAATAATAAATATAATAATAAAACATAATAATAAAATATAATTATAAAAGATAATATTAAAAGATAATAATAAAAGATAATAATAAAAGATAATAATAAAACATAATTTGAAAAATATAATAATTAAACATAATAATAATAATAATAATAATAATAATAATAATAATAATAATAATAATAATAAATATAATAAAGACAATTAGAACAACGTATTCTAAAGAACATACCAGATAGTACAGTACATGCAGCAATGTAATGAGAGATAATCAGATATTCAAATGAAAATAGAAAGAGAAGAGAACCGTAAACAAAGACAGATAGATGTGTCCTATAAGAAGACAGTGATTGCGGAGAGGAAGTGATATCGTACATGTATGAAACAATAGAAAGAAGAAAAGAAGACCTCAACAGAGTGCCGAAGATAAGAAGAATAGACACAAAGAGAAATAATAAAACATTAAGTATTACATCAATGGGAATATCGTTTATTTTATATCTCTTTGAACACCACAATGTGATTAGTCGTATAGAAATATTAGGCTCTGAAAATACACTTCTATTACAGGGTGATTGGTGCACAATGTGATAAATATATCAAATTAAAACCTTATTTGATAAACACACACTTGTCAGTTCAAAATCCATAAAAATTAAACCTCCTGCACCATGGATATATCCTGAAAGTATCAATACCAAAGTACCTTGCGGATATTTAGAATGCATATGGGGAAATATCGCACACAAATTAACAAGTCTAGGTATAATAAACAGTGCCATTTCTGTAATAAACTCATGAATAAAGCTAAATCTGACTTTTATAGGAATATGATTTTCAACAACTCTGACAATCCTCATCAACTCTGGAACTGTATAAATAGGACTCTCCATAGAAATGCTTCTGTTTCTCTCCCCGCTCATGATTCAAATAGTTCACTCTGCACTTCTTTTTCCAAACATTTCAAGGATAAGATCACCCAAATTCATACTTCTTTCTCAGAATCTGTTTCTGGTTGTAATACTAATTTTCCAGTTGTACATCACCCTTGCGCAGTGTTTAAACCAACCTTACTTACTAAAGTTTGTAAACTGAGTTTTATCATGCCTTAATAAGTCCTTTGAACGTGATGCTATCCTTATATTTAAGCTAAAGTTTTTGTTTTACACACTAATTGTTTAAATTTAAAATTAAGATAATAAATTCATCACATGGTTCCGGGTTTTTTCCTTTCCCATTTTAAACATACTCATTAACCCTCTTCTCAAAAAATAAGTTTTCCCAAACCAATGACCTAAACTGTTATAGACCTATTTCAAAAATTCATATCTAAAGTATTAAAAAAAAGCCTTTTGGGTGTTTTAATGTTCACTTAAACTGTAATCACCTGTCTAATTTTTTTAGTCTGATTACAAGCAATTTCACTCTACAAAAACTGCTCTACTAAAAGTTCATAAAGACATAATACTAAACATGGACACAGGACAGGTCACAGCACTAACTCTTTTAGATTTATCTGCATCTTTTGACACCATCGATCATTCTGTTATTCTAGATCGCCTCTCCTATTTGTATGGCATATCAGACGGAGCACTTACCTGGATCCGCCCATTCTTAATAAATAGGTTTCAATCAATAACAATAAGAATATATTTTTCTACCGCACTGCCTTTGTTTTGCAGCGTTCACCAAAGCTCTGTTCTTGGACTACTACTGTTTACTCTGTATACCACACCACCAAGCTAGCCTAGTTACAGCCACACATTAGACCATCATTTACATGCAGATGACACCCAAGTATACATATCTTTATATATAGTAGACACTGATCTTTCCCTTAAACATATTGGTGTCTGTCATAGTGATATCTCTTGCTGGATGGCAAACAATAAACTGAAGCTCAATGCCAACAAAACAGATTTCATCAGTATAGGTACATCCAGACAACGCAGCAAACTTACTCATTTATTGCCTACAAATAGCCTAAGTCATAGCATATTGCCATAAGAAACTGTACGTAAACTTGGGGTTACCTTTGATAGCGATGTTAACTTCAGAAAACATATTTCTCTGACATCTTGCTCCTGTTTCTATCATTCTATCATATTCGTGACCTTCGCCGTATTCGGCGCTATATTTCTCTTTCAGTCGGCAAAACTATGGGTACAGCACTCATTACTAGTAGGCTTGATTACTGCTTAACTATGGTTGTCCCACGGTCTCCTCGGTTTTTCAAATGATATCCCACTTCTCAAATCTCCGTGTTCAATCTAGCATCATTTTCAAACTTTGCACTATTGCCTATCAAGCCCTTTCTTATGGAGAACATTCATATATATTTCCCATGCTTTCTATAGGATCCAATCCTGATTTCACCTGTTCTCTGTTCCCAAGGTTAAAACTCATGGTGGGATTCGTGCTTTTTCACTTGTTCTCAGTTCCCAGAGTTAAACCTCATGGTGGGATTCTTGCTTTTTCAGTTGATGTCCTTACTCTTTGGAATTTACTCTCTGTACATGTTAAGTCATCAAATAGCATAGTTTCTTTCCGTCACCATTTGAAATTCACCTTTTCAGACTCGCTGATTATTTCAAAGCGTCCTTTCCATCTGATATTTGTTGATGAATTCGATTTTTTTCGAGGATATTGGGACTATAGAAGTGATAAAACAGAAATTAGTTTCCATATATCAGGACCTCTGACTCATATAAAAGTAGAAAATTGTGTTGAAGGAACAGAAAATTGTGTCACAGAAACTGTGAAGGTTCCTCATGAAGCAAGAACAAAACGTGAAACAGTCAGGACTGTATATGACTTTATGACAACAGTAGCTTTAGTAGATTCTAAAGTTAAACGTTTGTTATTCTCTTTCTGGATGTATGATGGTGATGTTTTACTGATGTCACATCTAACTGTAGTGAATATTAACAAAGGTGAATGGAAATTTTAAAATAATAAGAACTAATTAATTGTCCTAGATATGTGCGTGCATTGATAATCTGTCAGTAATCACACTGATTCTTAGATCATTTACTCTTTATATGTATGTTAATTTATTTATTTGATTTGGTTTTATTTTGTAGATAATATTACAGTCATCATAGCTCCTCTTTTTGGAATAATATTTGCTATAATAATTATTATCATCCCAATTATGTTATGGAGAAAGGGACGGTTTGTGTCCTTTTTTATTTAATAAAAGATATCTTAGAGGTTAATGTTATGAAAAAAATAACAAATCTATTGTTTTATAAAATCAATTAACTGGCATTAAACACTAATCACATATAATAGACAGTGTCATTAAGTAACTAACTGATTCCAGCTAATTACTTGCAAATGTTTAAATAATTCATGGTAATATTTAGATAAAATGTAACTTTTCATGTGACTCATAGTTTGAGTTTTATTATTGATTTAATATTAATTATGAACAAGTGAACTTAACTTTTCTATGTGAATTTAAACTTTTATATCACATCAACACTGACATTATCATTTCTTCATGAATTATTCACAGTTTAATTATCTTTCATTTATTTCAGAAGACAGACAACGTCATCAATCACCAGACAGGTCTATATTTAATATAATTGTTTATTTGACCTAGTTGCATAATTGTGTTTAGTTAAATTTAGGCCATTATTTATTATACTTATTATCAAATCTTATCAGACCAGTTTTATTTATATGTTTAACATAAATTGGACTTAAATATTGTAAATATGTAATACGCAGTTATTGATTCAACAAACTTGATCAGAGATTGGAGATGTCATATGATATTATACATTCTAAAAGTTGGAAGTATATATATTTTATTCGTATCTGATTACCAAAGAACTTTAAATTTCTCCACTTGCTTTAGTGTAATGCTTTAATTTAATTTTAATTAAATTAAAGTAGATCTGGTTATTATAAAGTTAGATCTTAGTAGTCTGCTAATATATGAACATATTAGATAAATGGAATAAAAATATCTTATTATCTAATGTTTACTAGCTGTTTATCACAACAGTGTGGTACACAGCAGTATAGTGATTTGGCCCAGCACTTATCAAATTCGAAGTACACTAAATTAGTTTGTAAAATGGAACACTGTTAAGGTGGATTTGTGAAAACATTGTGCTGCAGCTCTCCAGGAGTCAGTTCTGTGTTTTGTCTATAAGGTTTATTTCCACTAATCATTTTATTTCTCTCAGCAATATGAGCCAGATTAAAACATTTCATTATTAAAGTAATCTTTATGATAAAAACTATTTGATGCACCTTTGTTGGTAAATATGCCAAATACTATACTTGGTATTTTACTTGGTAATAGAACCTAGAACCCTCAAAATACTTGCACTTTCTAAGTACTTTAGCAAATACTTTTAGGGTTTGGTGTTGGTTATATAATTTGAACACTAGATGGTATCCATAAAATCATCTTTAAAAGCTACCCCTCCTGGCATAACATAGCGATTCACAGATGTATGTAGGCCTACTAATATATTGTGGTTGTAATGTTTTGATGAGGTTACCTTTAAAAGTTCCTACATTTGACTACCGGGATATATGTCAGCATAATTTAGGTCTTCCAATGTTTGAGAGTTAGAAGAATGATACTAAATATTTATCATAAAATTATATTAAAATGTTCTTATATTGGCGTGTCATTTAGTCTCATAAACTGAACTCTGATTTTGATGTAATTCTAGTGGAACAATCTCCCCCCCCCCCAATAGAGCACACTCTTATTAGGGCTGCACTAATTGTACATATCTCTTTATCGAAGTTATTTTTATTGATTCCAAATATGACAACTAAATTATGGTGGTGACCATATGTTTTATATGACACAGAAGAATATATTTATCATGAATATGTTATTATGTATGTCAATAGCTGGAAAAAAATACATTATAACTACCAAACTAGAAAAACACAAGATCGACAAATTAGTGTTTGAAAACTCTAGCATAATTTATAATAGAAAACCAATAAAACAAAATATGGCCTAATCATTGATAATATAAAGGATATCACACACACACACACACACACACACACACACACACACACACACACACACACACACACACACACACACACACACACACACACATGTTATATGTATAGCTGTGTAAATTGTTTGAAACATTTCTTTGTGAAATCACACAAACACACGTAAACACTCAAACATACATATGAATACAGATAATGATGTTATATATCTTGTATATTCTTATTTCGTTTTTGTCTCTCCTAGAACAAGTACAGATGCAAATGAGACATCAATGGATAATCCAGCAAATATCAATGAACAACATTATGAAATGATAACAAACAATGCAGTTCAAAAAGCCATGGTAACTTTGATAATTTGTTATTTTTGTCCATTCAGATATTTGTATAGCGTATTATATTTAAAAAAATATATTAAAAAATCCCCCCCCCAATATATATATATATATAAAGGGACAAGGTTTTGCATCGTGAATTTTACCTTGGAAAAGTCAAAACTTATAAACACACACACACACACACACACACACACATATATATATATATAATATATATATATATATATATATATATATATATATTGTAAAATGGAAAAAGAATATGTCCAAGAAGGATGAAGGAAACAAACAAATCAGTTTATGAGATCTATATAATCTTAGCAGATTTGCAGCTTTTCCAAAACATTTTATTGTTAATAGTAAATTATTTTACATTAAGCACATATTATAAATAAAACTATCTGGCTCTTGCATGTATTTATTTATATTAATTTCAATTTTGTTTGCTGTGTAACTATTAATGTGTGCTCGCACACACATACATACAAATATATTTATTTATTGCTGTTATAAAATGCGATTTTTCTTCCTGTCAATTATTTTACTGTATTAATTGTTATATTTACAGGTATCATCTGTTTATCAGTCACTTCTAACGCCAGACATTAATATGTTTACAACATCTAATATTGTTTTGGATACAATTCTAAGTGAAGGAAACTTTTAGCAAACCTGGAAAGGAAAGCTAACTCAAAATAAATCTGCTCCTCTTCAGATTGTAATTAAGAAAACTAAACGTATAAATAAATATGTTTTATTATTTGTACATTTTATCAATAGAAGTTTTCTAAGCTTTAAAATAAGAAATATTTCTAAAATAAACTTGATATTAGTGAAGTAAAGATAACATGCTAAATATGTAAAATCATTTTATTTGATAAATATTTGATATATTATATTATATGTAACATTTATCATTATGTTCATCTATTTTATCAGATGATTATGAAATATTTGATAATTATCTAAAGATCCAAGGACTTTATTTAACAAAACTCAGAAACAATGATAATATTATTGCTTGTCTGGGAATGACATCAGGTATCACTATTTTGTCTTCTTTTGTAACACATTTTAATATATTATTATTTACTATTTTTGTTTTTGCTGAATATTATTCTTTCTCGTGTCATTTTAATAATTTCACTTTTTATTAAATGAATGTTCATTTCCTTTTACATTTAATATTAAAATATATGATTGTTTGTAAAACATTAATAATTGTGTACTTCCTACAGATCTGAAATTACTAACCATACAAATAAATTCACATGCCATATAGGGAACAGTACTTACTGGATCCGCTCATTTTTAACAAATATAGGTGCGAATCTATAAAAATAACAAACTGTTTTCAAGTGAAAATTCCCATGCTTTGTGGCGTTCCCACGACATTATTCTTGGAAAGCTGTTTGTTTTCTCTTAATACGATACCACCAAGCTCTCTTATTTACCCCCACAAATTAAATTATCCTTCATATGCATATGACACCCAACTATATGTATATTACTCTTTAGCAGACATATATATTTCTCTTAGACAGCCAGGTAACTCTCTTAAGAGATATCTATGACTTCGTGACAAACAATAGACTTAGTCTTAGGCTACACGCAAACAAAACAGATTTCATTATTTTAGGTCCATCCATACAACGCAGCAAACTTACTCGTTTCTTCACTAGTAGTCTTGGTTACTACAATTCTCTTCTTTATTATATCGCAGCCAAGGATATTACAAAACTTTACTGTATTCAGAACTCTTTAACTAGGGTTATCAGATAATCTCATCGGTTTTCTCATTCTATGTCACTCCTGAACTCTCTTCATTGGCTCCATGTGGAATCTCTTTCTTCCAGAGAACATTCATATCTATTGTCCATGCTCTCTCTATCACATAAGCCCAGAGAGCCTCGTTTATCTCACTTTCACTAACTGCCTGTTCTCAAGTTTAAAACATATACTGGCACTCGTGCTATTAGTTGATATTCCTACTCTTTAAATATCACACTTTGAATATGTTTTGTCATCAAATAACATAGTTTCATTCCTTCACTAATTGAAAAATAATCTTTTCAGACTTCTTTTTCCCTCCTCTGTTTTCAACACATTCGATCTTTTATTGATGGATTTTGCATTGTACTTTGACTATAATTTATACTAGTATAATATCACATAACCCATATACTATGTGCGCTATAAAACTCGAATATAGTAATATAAATTAAGCATTTGTTTACTATATCAAGAAAAATTAACAAATTACATGTTTAATTATAAAATATGTATATTCAATAAGAGGGAACACTAACAGTTGATAACAAATTTGTTATTACTTTTATCTTTTGCATAACAACAAAGTTACTTATCATTACCTCATCAATTAGTAAATGTGATAGATGATAATAATAATAATAATAAGTGTAATAAGAATGTATTTTTTATTCTCTATCTCTCTCCCCCCCCTTTCCATCTATTTATCTATATATATATATATATATATATACTTACAATGTACTTTTATGTAGATATCTCTATGTTGACTTGTACTTATACCATTACTAGGAGTACATCTATAATAACCTTGATCCTGTCTTCTGATAGATTTAAATTCTAATATATTTCTGATAATAATTTGTGTATTATCTTTACTCCAGATGTAGTTACACTGTGGACTACAGGTGGCAGCACATGTCAAACTCAACAATTCTTTCTCTATTATTGTAATGTTGCCTGATATATTTATGTTTACGTTATAAGGAACATCTGAAATATTACATGTACAGATAAAGATAACAGTACAAGTCTAGCTTAAGAAACGAAATAAATTATTTCACATTTGAAAGTTTTTTTCTATAATCTAAACACATTTGGCAGCCAGTATAGCAATTTAAATATATACACTAAATATTGATTGGCAACTATATAAACTTACATTGTACATCAATATTAATATTTTGTTTAGTCTCCTTGTCATCCACATTACCAATACAAGTATATAGTCCACTAGTAGTCCTTCGTTGATCTAATGTACTATCTGTAGACCATATTAGTCGTCTATTAACTGTAATCAATTTATTATTGATTACATCAGACTCTGATATAACAGTAATAACATCGGGTAGTTGACCTCCTTTATACTGCCATATCACATCAGGAGCTGGTCTACCTCTAATACTACATAACACATTTAGATCATTCTGGATCTCGGCTCTTGGTGACTGATTGGATATGTTCTTTATAAAGACTGGATTAGCTGATTGAGGAAATAAATCACAATATAATTACATAAAAAAGAAATAGAAATAAAACTAAATTCACATAAAATTTAATAAAGTAAAAAATACATGGAAAAACATACCATATACAGTAATATTAATATTGGCTGACTGTCCATTACCAATATCATTATATGGTGTACATTGCCAAAGACCATCATGACCCGACACAGATAACTGACCTCCAGATATAGAGTAATGACCTTGATTATTTCTGTCTTTAACCATTCCATCTTTAGACCAATTAAACATAGCTTTTGGATTGCCTGGATCAGATACACTACATCTTAGTATAATATCTGATAGATGACCTTCAAAATATGGACCAATTATCTTATCTTCAGTTTGAGCTCTTCCTGGTTTATCTATAAGATAATTTACAGCATTTATTATTGTAATATCATTAAATGAAACTAATTAAATATATTGATATGCTATTTGATAATCAATTATTAGCAACTAACAATTTATTGATGATAACTATTTGTTGTAATTTCTTTTATCATCAAACAAATGATAAATTTTGAGTTTCTGATTTAATCTTATTTATATTAATTAGTAATATGCAAATATACTTACACATAACATTTAATGTTATATCTTTGTAGTTACTAAACCTTGATCCAGATTCCTGAGCTATACATCTATAAGTTATCTTGTTATCTTGTCTCTGTATCTTGTCTATAGTAAGTGTTTTATCACTCATTTGATGTCTATCATCATTAGTTAGGTTCTTGTTATCTCTCTGCCATCTGTATTCCATGATAGGTTTTAGATCAGATGGTAGATTATTAGGTAATATGGTAGTAGATCTGGCAGAACATGTCATAGTAAGGATTCTATTCTCTACTACTTCTGATGTAGATCTGGTGATTACTGGAGTACCTGGTATATCTGTATAAATAATGATCAGAAAAAATTATGAAGTACTGTATATATATATATATATATATATATATATATATATATATATATATATATATATTATATATATACTGCAGGTACATTGAATTTATCTAAATATCATACTTAAAAATAAATAACACATTCCAAAGTTGGTGTACTCACCAAACAAAGTCATTGTCAACATGCTACTTACAGATAAAAGAACATTTAATTTATACTACCCAATACACCTCAAACAACTATATTGATCAAACTTTAAAAATATAATTTTATGATTGCGCACACAGACACGTTGTTAGATATTTGTATGTATTTGGACCATGATACAAGTAAATGTGTGATGATACATATTTCATTAATGTCATTTCTCTCTCTCTCTCTCTCTCTCTTTCTCTATGTGTGTGTGTTAGGTATGGGTCACGTATATGGGTAATATATATAAGTACTAGTTTTTTTTCCCAATGTACCAAGTCCAAATACTCATCTAAACAAAATAGTTAAACACTATTTCAAAGTACTTTTGTTGATAATTTCTAAAAATACAAAAGTTGGAGTATCATGTATTAATTATTTTTACTAAACATTCATAATAATATTTACATAATATACATAATTATGTTCATGATATATATTTATAGAATAGCTTTATTATATTTACATACATATGGCTATGAAATTGTATTCTTAATCTGTTTGTATTAATGTATTAGTGTGTATATGAGTTATTATATTGTTTAATCTCAAGACTGGTCACACCTAACACATCTTGTGTAGAGGCAAATCCTTACTGAAATGGTATTATCAGACCGAAGTATTTTACTGGAGGATGAACATTCCCAACATTAGGAATTCCGGGAGTATATCCCATTAGCAGTAAGCAACCAACTTTACTACAAGACCATCATAAAGTTATAAATCCTATTTTTGTTTACACTCAACAAACATAATTCCTTCAAACTTATGATCTTATTACATTTTGCTCAATAAAGATATTCACCAAAATAAATAAATATGTTTTAATTATGGAGATGAAACTGTTGATATTTTGTTTCAACTCTGGTTCCGATATGTTAACTCTTTCAATTATATATCATGTAGCCTGAATTTGTCAGAAAAGGTCAACGTTGTTAAATTCAATACCAACCACCCCGCTGTTTTGCAATATAACTGGATTATTACTCCGACAATATTTAATACACGACGCAGTATATAGTGTTTATGGCGAAATCCTTTAATATTAATATATTACTCATGGTATTTAATGTATTAACAAATGTTATTAATACCTAAGACTCATCAGTATTTCCGATTTTCTTTCCATAATATTAATACAAATTATTAAATTGATTCATTCTCTATATATATATATATATATATATATATATATATATATATATATATATATATATTCTTTACTAAGCTATTACTGTCACATGGTGAACAAAAGTTACTGGCTATCCTAACACTTTATTACTAAATAAAGCACAATTACATTAAACATTGTGGTGTATGCACATTTATACTCATAGACATATATATACATATACTAACTACTCTGGTATGTCAGATAACAAATATGTCCACTTATTTGGAAACTTTGTAAGATAGAATGTTAACAGTCTTTGGATTTATCCAAATATTCTCAACTTTAATAATAATAAAACACATATTTATAATTGCCATAGACGGTTAAATCCTTGACATAATAGGTTTACTTATGGTTTAATCCTTCATTTTACCTAACATTAGAATAACAAGTCTAGCATACTTTCTAAAACAAATATATTTATTCCAGAAAATAATTCACTTCAGAATTTCAAGCTTTTCACTACTGTCTTAAGAAGATCCACTGTTTATAAACACTCTTGACACAAGAAACACTTGTTCCAGTGGTCTATCGTTTTCCTGATTTCCTACATCTTGCATAAATATTTGTAACTGTCTATGATATGGTATATCTAATTACATTATATGGCCTTCCATAAAATTAGTAAAACATTCTAGTACTCAAAATTATAATCATATTACGTTAATTATTTTAAAATGTGTTGTCTGTATATAAAGCAAGGTGTGACATGTGACATGTTTCGATAACAAGTTCCAATCATAAATGATCAGTTGACTGATTTCTAGCCGCCAGCAACCTATGGATACTTTAAACTCATTCATGAACTTACAGACTTGTAATATTGCCTCTCACAGTCTAAATAGAAATAATTTGATGCTTCGTAGTGACTTGTATGTGCTAACACTTAATTACATAGACACAGCCTCTATGGCCTAGTGGATACGAGTATGGGACTTTCTTACCCACGATCATGCTGTGAGGGAGGTTGAAGGTTCAAATCCCAGCCGTAGCATTACAGCAGGTGGAGTATTCATCCTACCAGTCAAATGGCAGCAGTTTCTCCTCCGAATATGTCATATATTATAAATTGTAAATTAATTGAGAATTAGTCCCCGTGGTGAAGCAGTAAATTACAGACCCTATACATCTCCCTCATTTGGAGTAGCTAAACACGTAAATAACTGTCATTTCAGCCATTATAAGATTAGATTAGTTTTAATTGTCTATAGTGCTAAACTAGATCAGCTACTACAGTGTAACAGGTGCAAAAGACAAATTATCCCTTTAATCAGATAAGAATCAGTTATATCATCTATTCCAGTGTGACAATTAACCTACACAGATGTAAACAAATACACAAAAATATGACAAAAACAATTAATTCCGATATTTACGGATTTAGATCATATTTACCATGTTCTTAAAACTTACCTTGATATTCGATTATATAGAATTTCTCAACATTTACGTAATGTAAGGTTTTAATTATTGAGGTATCAATATAATTAGTTCACATACAGTGCCCAAATTATAAATATGTTCACCGAAAGTTACTGCACTCTTTCGAAATTAAAATGTATACTTTTTGTTAACTGAATCATTAACGTTACTAATTAAGCAAAAAGACAATGCTGTCACTTTTAAATTCGTTTTTTCTGACATATTTATTTTAATTCTGCTGGATTTTATTGGATACCGCTGAAAATGTACTTCTCACATTCTTAGGTCCTAGCGACAAATATAAACATACTTCAGCAGCTTTATCTGAATCCCAAACTTAAACTGCGTTAGAGGTACGCCTATAACTATAGATAATAGATTATGAACTTAAAGAAATCCAGTCCAATTCTACCTTTATCTCAGCTCCATAAAACTGATCAACAAACTAAATAATAAGACTCCCAATACTTGGAGTGAGCGACGTGAAATTTCAATGGTAGTAATATTTCTGAACAAAACTCCCTATAAAACCCTAAATATATAGAACAGTAGTCCCTGAAGAACCTTCATTTGGTGTGTTGAGTTTGAATGTCATTCGTTGAAGATAAATTGAAACAAACGGAGAAAAGACTAGAATTAAATCATCACATCGTAATTAAGCAGTACCCCCCTCGGTGTGATGTCAATAGCTGATTGTAATCTGGGCTAGGGTAAAATATTCAAAAACTAATTTCGGCGAGATACCCCCACAATGAAATGTAGTGACATGCGTTCACCCTTTAGCAAACCTTTCAAACAATCACTGCGATTGAGAACTGATCCTAAAAACATGAACCAGATTGAGGACAGAGTAACACAACTCATTAATAAGCTATTAGAAACATTATTATTGCACGTAAAATACGTCTATCCTTTATAAACCGGTCAGCCATGTTAACCTGATTGTCCGAAAACGAGAATCCAGGTAAATAGAATGTTAAGTAAAAATAAATAGAAACATAGATTTCTAATTACTAACTTTTGATAAACTGCCTAAATGGAACTATACATATCATATTAAACATTCATTTTTTTATATCTGCACCATACTCTACAACTGGAACATGTTATTACAATATATGCTTTAAGGTTCAATTATAGCACACATTTGAACCGTATCATCACCCCCGTTTCAACGCTATGTTATATTATATATGCAACCTATACCATAGTGCGGTGTTGGTAGTTTCGTACAATATTGCAATCAAGATAATCCCACCAAACACAGGTATGAGAAATATTTGAAAATAGATCCTGCCGGTTTGTTGTGGAACGCCTTCATTAATGCCCAATTGCAGTGATCTACAGTTTCTAATGAACAGGAAAATTGAAAATAGAAAATAATTCATGCACATATGGCACAATTACAATATAGCTGACCTGTCTAAGTTCAAGATTAAGTATGTTGCCAATTAACAATACATATTACAAGTATCGTACAAGAGGCTAGAAATCAACGTATCAATTATTCCTGCTTTTCGGCAATAGTCTTTTAGCAATATGTCTTAAATACGTATATAGTAAGTTTTATCAAGTTATCAACATTGTGTACCGTAGGCCATATCATTAAGCTAAAGACTACTGAACATTTTCAAATGTTCACTTTTATACATAAAAAGGATATTGTTTATCTATAAAACTATAGTATGAACTTCGGTGTCCAGTTTCTAGAATGATATCCCTTAACATATATGTATATTTAGTATATCTTTGTCAATAAGTCTTATTATTATTTATCACTTATACATTCAAGATTATCATATATTTTTCTAAGACATTAATGAATAATTTATTTATATAGTTCATGTAGACGATTATTTTATATTTAATTTTAATTTATGTACATGAATATTTATTTTTTATTGTATTAATGTCTATGCAGCGTCAGGATCACTAACCGAGGTTAAATAATTGTTTTTTTTTACCCGAACTTCAGAACTGGGACAAAATAACCACGGAACTATTTTTATGATACATTGAAAATATTACGTGAAGTTACTATTTCTGTTGATATATTGATGACTTACGTACCAAAATATCTAATCGATTTCAAAATAATGACAATCCAGAAACCATGTGATCATCCGAAAACACACAAAGACATCAATGGATATCTATAAAATAGTTTCTCCTTTAATAATTTAACGGTTAACCATCAGATGTTTTGTTCGTTGTATCATATAAACGAACTTACACACTTTTTAAACTTTGTACATATAATCTTAAGAGTTTGGCAATCAATAAAAACCTGGACGTATTCTCTGGTTATCGCGATCTTTCTTTACTTAGCAAGCTGATCAGCCAACCATGACGTCTTCGCAGTTAACTTTTTCAGCCGACTCTTACAATCTGTCTCTTATTTGGCAATAAATGGACTAACTGTATCGCAGTGGTGACACCTGGAGGTTTCTTCAAGAGAATAATTCAATGTTAAAGATTATGAAATCAAAACGACACATTCTGATTACAAGATATATTTATTACACGAAGATAGCATATACATTTTTTTTTGTAATACAGTGAGAATCCGTTAATCCGACTAGGTTTGTCACATGATGATATGTCGGATAAACGTGAATGTCGGAATGCCTAGTCAGTGACATACCGGTAGTCTGTTTCACACATTCTACATCCTAAAGATATGTTGGTGTGTGTAGCAAAAACAATACGCAACATCCATATGAAGGATAGTGGCCCAACACGCTACGTAGCACGTGCGAAATGCAGATATATATATATATATATGTGTGTGTGTATGTGTGTTTGTGTGCTTGTATCTCTCTCTCTCTCTATCTCTATCTCTATCTATCTATCTATCTATCTATCTATCTATCTATCTATCTCTCTGTATATGTGTGTATGTGTGTTTGTATGTAGATGTGTGTGTGTGTGAGTGCGTGTACGTATGTGTGTATATGTGTGTGTATATATATATATATATATATGCGTGTGTGTGTTTGTATGTGTGTGTGTTGTGTGTGTGTGTGTGTGTGTGTGTGTGTGTGTGTGTGTGTGTTCGCTGTGTATAATAAGGCACATACACTGATAATCTTGAACCGTGAATTCAAACTCGGGACGTTTCTTCGGGGGCCTGTTTTAGTATACCTATTTAGTGGCACTGGCTCAGAACATTAACATCTCTAAGCATCCTTTGATACTTCTAACTCCATAAATATTAATATAAAAACAAATATACATACATAAATATAAATCAAATTTTTCTTCACCTCTATATATCGATACATATATACGTAGACCTATGTATGTGTTTGGGCTCAGGTATCCTGGAACCCAGCTAATGCACTCTTCGTACGCGACAAATATGTCGCAGCCACAGGAAAGCGACTACATGCAGGCTACATACAAAAGCGGAAGCACGTAAAACACACCGTCTCACACTACAGCTCGAAATAAGCAACACGTGCGTGTGGTTCAATGGCGACTTACCACATACATAAGATAACTACTTTGACACCACAGTTTACATTCAACATTAGGTTTTGCGGTCAGAAAGAAACCTATTGATATAATATTTCAACACCACAGATGCTCGCCACAGCATTATTCTGGGTTCAAATAACTTCTTCGGGGTGGCTTAAATTGGGAACCCTTAATGGTACTCCAAAGAATCCTTTTATGGGTAGATTTCTTTCCGAAGAACTATTTGAATAGCTTTAAATGGTTATTCGTGAAGAACCGTTCAAGAAACATTTGGGGTTCTTTGTGAAAAACCCTGTTCTCGACAAATGATTCTTCCCAGGGAAACCTAATTTCAAGAAAAGGTTCTTCGTCAAGAACCTTATTTGAGGTTGTGGTTCTTGTGAAGAACCCCCATATATGTCAGTGCAGGTAAACAAACAAAAAAGACAGGAAGCAATTATATAATATTTATTGATTTAACGTTTGTGTAATCCAAGATATCAAATTCATTCATGTTGTAATCATCCAGTCACTTTCTACAATAGTTGTTTCATTCTCAATAATGTTGTTGGCAATTTGCTCTCCTCAATATTGATAATCCAATTATCTATAAATATAAACGAGTTCTTCCATTTTGGGGGATATTCAATCCCATACACATACCACATTACTCGAGCTTTATACATACAATTTTCACTAGGAGACACGCACCTAAGCATTTTCATCAGTTTAACAAAGGCGGTATGATCTTTAACCTCTTTGTTCTATTTGTGAACTTACGTAACCCAGTCTTTAAGAAACATCCCAATGACAATTAAATATAATTAATATGTTTGTATAGGTGTGAAAGTGCACGACATAATAAGAAAATAAACATAAAATAAACTTCAAATGAATTAGCCATAGCGTCCCATTTGACAATTGATATTTAGATATTTCATTGGATTACAAACATAGTAACAGTGGGTTGAGATTATTGTGTTTTAGGCGATAGACGCTTTGTGAGAAAGTGTTCAGACCTCCAGGAGATATTCTATTTTTGTAAGGTATTTATTTCAACATACTTGACACTAAATAAACCGAAAGGTTTTTATGTTTAGTGTAAGTGGTGATGATATTTTATTGGTAATGTTCTAAATAATTCTTCGGTTGAAGTATTTTAAAATGTTAATTTTTTTATTATTGAAGCCATATTGCATGTTCTAGAAAACGGCAGTACTAGTGGTACAGTGGTAGGGTATCAATTCAAAAAGGTTTCTCGTTTTAAGCTATTAATTCGGTCCTGCCAATCACAACCTGTATTGTGTATTTGTTTAAACGGTTAAATTTAGTTTTTGCCGTAGGACATTTAGTTTATCTATTTCCTTTGTAAACTTATTTAAACATTCTAATAAATCGGGATCAGTTCCCTTGTCCGTAGGAACCCAATTTGGTTTATCAAAATTGTTACGTTCAGAGCGAAGGAAATATTTTATTTTCAACTTCCTCCCGAAATCCCTAGTTGCTTCCAAAATGGGTGCTTTAGAAATATTTGGTGTTTGAAAGAATCTGAGTTTGTTTCCAATGTCCAATGTGGGTATGCACCATGACATGGCCAAGGTCACCCACACACATACACACACACATGCACGTAGAAGTAAAGAGAGGGGGTGGTAGTGATGATATTACTCTATGTTTGATATTTAGTACATCTTACACTTAAACTATGTTAGAAGGCTGATGTAGAATGCTTTGATACAATCTATGAACACACTTGTAATAAAGAACATCGCTTAGCAAAAAAAACAACACTTGTGCAAAAGAAAATATACATACAAAGTATATATGCTTTCCGTTTGAATAAGTTGGTTGTAAGAGTGTGTAAAAATGGCAATTTACAAGAGAGTGACCAGCATTTTCATCTTTGGAAAATGAACCATTTAAAATATTTATTGCAAAATCTTACCTGATTATACATTCTAGAATATACATGATGGTCATCATTATATATTTAATTTTGCACACTTTTGCATGATAGTTATAGTACCTTATTGGAGCCATTTCAGATACTTTCATGATAGTAATCATTGGAACTTTCTGGTGGTATATACTATTTAACTGCTAAACACAAATACACGACCAAGGAAACTTTGTAACCCAATTATTCAACATGTTAAGTGAAAGTTAACCACGTCTATATATCAACTATATTAGTGCGAGAACCTACCACGCTATAGAAAGCGCTGTTATAGTAAATGGGGCGAGTAATATAAGGGGAGACAGTGCCATTTTTACGGTGAGGTGTGTGGAAAATGCAAAAAACAAAATTATTAAGCAACCTTTATAGAAGTAGTTTTGTATACTTCTTTCATGCTGATGAAGAACATAAGGTTTCAGAATTAAATGCTCCAGAAATGCCTGACAATTTTATATGTATTCTGCTAACAAGCCAAATATTATTGCAGGATAACTCATTGCAGCGTTGAGTGTAAAGTTATTTCATTGTTGCACACATCTACGATCATATTACGGGGAAATAATACCTGTAGATGGCGAGTGTCATGGGAAAATAAGGTTCAGATACAAGATGTAAAATACTATCTTTGCTGTAGTGAGCAGTCGTAATAAACAGTGATTATTAGGAATCGGCACATCTAAACGCCTAGGTATAATAAAGACCAGGTCCAGAGCTAAAACCTGTGCATGTGATGAAAAAACTGAATCAGTGATCCACAATTTGATCGTTATTTTTGAAGGCTCAGGGTGCATTGCGGATAAGCAACAACTATTACTTAGAGAAGACGCAATACCCACAATATATCCCTTACATAAAGTACTAATTGCATAACGCGAGCCTCTACACAAAGAGCTACAATGAGTAACAGATCTTGGAGTGCCAACAAAGACAGTAGAATCTACCGAATGTTATCACCTGATGGTGGTAGTACATAAGGATGACCATTAGCTTCGATTGTGTATGGACCAAAAACTACTCAATAAATATGTGATAGACAGCAATTTCACTTACCACATAAATGTCTGGCGTGAAATATTTATCCAAGCTTGATGCTGTACACGGTTTCTATCAACTACAGTTGGATTCAGAGAACTAAACGCTGTGTAAAATCGCCAAACAGTTCGGTCGCTATGGCTTCTAAAGGTTACCGTTTGGCATCAGTATTGTAAGTAAAATATTTCACCGCACTGTTGTATCAATCGTTGACTACCTACTAGGTGTCAAAGAGATTGTTGACAATATAATAGCATGGGGAGCATCCAAAGCAGAACACGATGACATATTACCACATGTATTATTCATGCCTCCATGGTCTAGCGGTAACGTGTTGGACCACAGATCACAACCACCCGTGTTCGAATCTCGGTGTTGACATATCTGAAGGTTGTTTCATCTTTGAATTCGCTTCATTATCTTTGGAGGTCGCTCGGCTCATTTAGCCTACCATGTGCACAAAAGTGGCTGTGAAACACCAATCATCAATCATCACATACTTAATAGCAATATCAAACTTAACAAGAAAACGTGTATGTCAAGTAATGGCATTCAGCCAGATGAGTTCGAAAATACCTGCCAAAAGGAATATGCAAACATCATCATGCAAAGTGATGTTTAACGTGCAATGGTCCTTGTCAATTATTACTAGTAGACTAGTAGTAAACGTAGTAGTACTAGTAACACTACTACACAGTTGCTGACTGTTACCACCAACTCTGTAGTATGACTACGTTGTATAAGGTGTTTTGTTTAATAATTGAGATACTCACTTGATTAAATGACTGTTATTTGTTGGTCTAATTATGTGTTTTATAAAACATCTAGCTGACGACATACGAATGGTAGGATGGTTCGAATTTTGAACATTACTCCAACAGCACCCACACTCTGTCTAGATAGAGACGGTTAACTGTTTTAAAGCATTGGTGTAAGAGGACTGATGATGCATGTCAGTGTCCACGTCCATTCACACTCAATATATTCCCTACTGAAAGAGGGCATTAGCAGCATGGATCAAGTGGGCCTATGTGGTTTATCGGAAAGGGACAAATGAAAACACTGGCTACCATCTGTAGATGAAATAATTTGTTTTATCTATTTTATTGATGGTAAACCTACAGTACACATCCATGCCCATCTCAAAATATTGGTGTAAACATTCCTCAATAATTATCCAAGAAACTACCAACATTGAGAAAAATGGGGTCAACACAACCTAGATCCATCTAAACTTGTGGAAGATGTATGCCCAATGCCTAGCAATGACCAGTAACCACAACATAATGCCAATACTTATGTCTTTACATAAAATTACTCTCCAGTTTGTCAATGCGTGGGTTCCAGTTCTCAATAAGCAAAGCTGAAAAACTTACAGAATGAATATGATGAACTTAAGAAAATTGTGACTAAGTCCTAGATATCGATTTTGACCAAAACCAAACAAACAAAATCACATTAGGAGATTTCTAGCCAATGATAGGAAAGACAGAACATATACCTAGCTGCCTAATAGATCAACGTTTTCCAGTCTCCTCAATCTAGTTGCACGCCAGACGCAGATAATGCGCTACTGGGGCGGATGTGGTGAGGTCCAGATGTTGAGAAAGACTGGATCACTTCAGGGATCACAGAAAACTGGCCCTAAGAGCCGTATACCAGAAAGAGTTGTTACTGGTACTGATGAGGTTGCGCATGACACTCATCACTGAGTTGTTGTCAGATATATTTGGAATTTCATCAGCGCAGGTTTCCAAAATAATCAACACCTGGGTGAAGATGCTGTCTATCACTCTACGTAATGTAATATTCTGGCCATCAAAACAAGTGATACGTCAATATCTTCTAGACGCCAGGGAAGATTACCAACACCTTCGATGAGCCATAGATTGTTCTGATATATTATAGAGCGTCCTTGTGATTTAGAACTGGGGACCATCACATGGTATGATTATAAAAAAAACACTAACGTTTCTTATTGGAGCCACTATTTTTTGTCCAAGGTATGGGGTGAAGATCGCCAAAATATCTCCATTGAATCGGGGTTCTTATATCTGCTAGAACTCAATGACTTGATAATGGAAGACAGGGTGTTCACCATACAGGAGGACTTAGTTTGTACTCCTCTTCAATAGAAATGCCTTTAGCTGGTCCACTCACTATAGCCTGGATTCATCTAGTGTTGATGCAGCCAATGTATCCGTGATGTCAAATTATAATAACGCTTAGACACTGTAAATGAACGACGAACAAATATTTTACAAATACACTGCTATAGATCTACATAAAACGTACTCGAGTAATTGTTAATTACCTCAAAGATACTTAAATAACTTGTGTAGGTGTTCCATATCACAAACAGAGAAAATGTTCTTTTGTTTTCTTCTGGAAATAGGTTAATTTAAATATGTGGGTTTTAAGAACCTTACAATTTTTTTATTCTTTAGACAACTTATTCCACATTCCGGGAGCTAATGCTCGGAAGGATTTATCGCGTACAAATCTATATGGAATTTTGGTGGCGTCAAAAAACACAATTGGTAACAATGTAACTAGTATATCTTCCTATATTGGTAAAACATCTGATTTGATATAAATTAAACGTAATTGATAAAATTGAAATTAAATTTATGATAATTCCTTTAAGACTGATTCCTGCATTTGAATAGTTATTCTGATATGAAAGAGATGGAGACAAATGTCTTGATTAGTTTAATTAATTCGTTACTGCTAAAATATTATCTGTAACCTGAAATATTTAAAGTTATGCGTTGATTTATGATGAAATAATCTATATCATTATATAATATTTCTGAAAATTAGATGTCTTACCGATGAAACATATATTATCAAATTGATTAATATTTTACTTGGAACAAATTGATGACTCTAAAAATCCAAAACCAATTTTATATCAAATGCCTCCACCTATTCAATTTCCCCTTGACCAGAATTTATTTTTATAGAATTGGAGAAGATATTAATTGGTTTATTGAGTACAAATACAATAACTCACCAGTAGTAAAATGAAATCAATTTATAGTCTATATTAGCTTTTTTAGAATGGTGGTCAATAATCACTTCACACAATTATGAAAATATGATTGGATTATGATTGAGAATAATCATTAATTATAGCTACAACATATATATCTGATTTTCAACATAACTTGATATATATATATATATATATATATATATATATATATATATATATTGACAAACATTGTAGAGGGTATGTTGACATTTTAAATAGGACTACTATAAGTAACGACTGAAAATAATTAGAACATTCCTAGGTGAAGCATATTCTAGAGAGAACAATATAACTTAATTATATGAAGCTTGTGATGTAAATCCCGTTTTAGATAATGTTTTGTCTACATACAAGATCCTTGTAATGGAACATAATTAATAGTTTGATTTTGTAATGGATGCTTTTCAGGGGTTTATATTTATTTATTCATTTAATTTTCTCGCTATTTTCAAGTAAATATTTGCTTTGTTTTTATTAGGCTTGAACAATTTCATCACCTTGCTAATTTTCTTATCTAAGTTGGGATTTTAAATGGTTACTGAAAGCTGCCAGGATTGTAGCATATTATTCATATTTATACTTCAGTAGTATTTCAACTTATGCTAGGATTTTCGTCAATTAACCGGGAAATACTGGGAATTACCGGGAAATTCAATGCAGTCATGAAAAAACACTTTATCATTATGATCTGTTAAACAAGCCAATGATCTTCCAAATTGCTAATTGAGCCCCCTGTTGAAAGTGACATTAGGTAGGAGATAATCTCCAATCCCCAAACAATAGATTCACCATTGAAATCGCATACTGGCATATGAAGTCACTTCATCTCAGTGGTTAATGGAGTGTGGAATCAAATAGCTAATAAGGTGGATGGCAATTTTCATTATACAGTTATTACATAACTTGATTCACAACCAATACAAGTAACATGAAGCCTAATAATTATATTTGGAATATGTACCACTTTGTGTGAAGTAGAAGGCAAGACTTTTGTCAAGTGTATGGACTGTAAGACATCAGCGAGTGCCAAGAGTGATAGGAATCATAAGATAACGTGTGGTGCAGTCACAAAGAATGCTCCACATAAGAGATCATTTTATACTAAACATATAGATGTAAAGCCAACCACACCTAGTGACCAACCAGCCACCAAAAAGATGAAAGTTCAAGTAGCAATAGATAGCTTCTGTACAACCACTGATGATAAACCTAAAGTGCAGCTGGATGAGCAGATAGCAACAGCTTAGTTGTGATCTGCTAGATTATGTACACTCCAAGATCATCGAAAATATGAACACTGAGCTGACTGCCAGGACTGTTACTGTCATGCAAGATGGCTGGAGTGACATACACAACACACAAGTTATAAAAACTAACAATTAATGGAAGAGTAAAACTGAAAAACTATTACATTAATAATGTGCAAAATAGTATTTCCTGGTATTTCCCACTTTGTGAGTACAGGACAGGACTGTATTTCCCGGTAATTACCACCCTGGTATTTCTCAGACAACAATGACTTATCTCCATAAAGAAGAACATGTGTCTTATGCTGATTTAAGTTATAATATGATCACATACGAACATAGTAAATGTAATTATAGTTTATTGCTGCAATGAAGGACATTAAAGAATAGAATAAAATAGATAAACTATAATTTATCCACAGTACAAATAATATATATAAGCTAAATGTAATTGTAAGACATATGTGGAACGCTGGTGTACCAGTGTAGCTATGAAGTTGTCTTCCCACTCTCCCATAATACATAATAGTGAAGTTCTGTGTGAGTGTGTCACCATCAGCCGCCAACGAAGACATCAAAACGCAAAACAAATATTAGTCTATATATATATATATATATATATATATATCTTAAGAGCTTTAACAGGATCCAAAGCACGCAAAAATACAGATAATAACAGAAAATAACAGGGCAGGCATGAAATAGTGGCAAGTTGTACTTTTCTTAAGAGAAAAAGAATCAGGACAAATAGAATTGCTGTAGGTTACTTGGCTTTGATAAGAATATTTTCTTCATAACATTTTTTAATTTTTAACTAGACATTTGTTCCATATTTTGGGAATAGCATACAGCGACAATTTATTGGCAAAATTGGTTTTGCACTAGCGAGTTGGGAATGTCACGGTTAACTCTGAACGTTTGCTCAAATGAGATGGGAAGATATTTTGTGGTGAAGTCAAATACAATAATGTTGATTGAAAAATATATTGATCAGTTATTTTCATGATACTTGTAGCTTTGAATAATGGGTGAACATTACTGTTTAAATTTGCGTTATTGATGGTCTGAATTGTACGTTTCTGAAGTAACGCTGTACGGTGTAATAATTTGACATTACAATTTCCCCATGCCAATATTCCATAACATATATGATAATGTATAAGTGAAATGTCAGTGAGTTCTCAAGCAGTCCTTAATGTTTTTTACTTGTTTAGTTGAGAACAAGGTGCTGAATATTCGTTTCTTAACATGGGCGATATGATATTTCCAACTAAGATTTTTATCTATTAAGATACCCAAGAATTTTTATGATTTTTCTTCGCAATCGTGTCCTATTCTTTTTAATATATTATTATTAATTGTAACGTTTAGCCCTGTGAAATTGCATTGTCGTTGATGGAGTCCAATAACGATATATTTAGTTTTTGTTGGATTTAGAGATAATCTGTTTGTGCAAAACCAATGGAACAATTTGTTAACTGTTTTATTTGCAACCATAAATAATACTTGTAAGTTTAAGTTCAACATGCATAGTGTGGTGTCATTAGCAAATGACAATATATTACACGAAAATGGTATACAACAAAGGACCAAGAATAGAGCCTTGAGGGATAACGCATTGTCTATTTGAAGGCTGGAGCTATGACCATCAATGTCTACACATTGACTTATATTTTCTAAGTAACTTTTAAACCAATTATTAGCATTTCCGCGTATTCCATCAGTGTGTAGTTTATTTAAAGGTTTTTGCTGATGACGTCAAAAGCTTTCGACAGATCACAAAAGATAGCCAGAGTAATTTCAGGTTTTGGCTTATTACTACATTCGGCACAATAATTTAGAAGCTGAATGATTGGGTGTATAGTTGAATACTTGGGGTGAAAGCCGTATTGGTGCTTGAATAAAATGGGTTTCAAAAATGATAATAACGTTTTGAACATACTTTTCTCTAATATTTTGGAAATGGCTGGTATTAAGTTTACGGGTCTATAGTTTTGCCGAAGACTTTGGTCAGAAGATTTGTAAATAGGGATAACTTTCGCGGTTTTCAGGTCCTGTGGAACAATACAAGTAACAAACAATCTATTTATCATGTGAGTAATTGGTTGAAAAATGTTCGAAATAGTTTCCTCTAACAATTAAGTGGAGATGCCATCATATCCCTGGCTTAATTTCTGTTGCAAATATTAGGTAGTTAAAGGAACGTCAGATAGTGCACTGAGTCAAGAAACATGTTACGTCTGGGCACCTATTCTGTAAAACTTTATTTGATTAAGGCATTTTTGATTGGTCTGAAGGCAAATTGTTTTAAATAATTATTAAAACCTTCAGCAATCTGAAATTTGTCAGTAATTAAGGTTCCATTTATCAAACATGTTGAGGAAAGCTTGTTTTCTTATTGAGTTTGCCAATAGCCTTTCTTAGGATAGACCAAGTTTTTGGAATATGTTGTATATTCATGAGTAACAGATTTTAGATATTCACAGATTACGACCATAATACTATTCCAGTAAATTCCGCTTCTCATTGTAAACTATATACACCTTATGTTATGTATTACCATTCTGAATATTTATATAAAAAGATGTTTACTAATATAATCCATTAACTAGCTTTCTTTGCGACATGCTTGGTTATTCAGGAAGGTAGTAGTAATCCATAGACATCACCTATTTGTAGAATAATTCGCAGAAGTACTGAATCACATGAATATATTATTTTGAAAACCTGTTAGACAAATAAATCTTTAATTATCATATGTGCTGTATATGTAATATCAGGAGGATAATAAATATCATATATACTCGTGTATAGGCCGCACTTTTGATACTACGACATCGCTACCAAAACCGGGTGCGGTTTATACACGGGAAGGTAACATTTGACATTATTTAGGGGAAAGCACAGGAATCCAGTAAAGTACGACAATCTGATCCTACAAAAGGTGTAGGTCCAAATAGGAAAACGGCCGCACTTTGACCAATACGGCATCCTCCATAAACTATTAGAGGCATATTTTATTTTTAGTCAATCTAAGACGTGTCATTACTATGAAATTTGTGAGCGTGTGTAATTGAATGGAATGGCAAATGAGGCCACGCAAAGAATGACCATAGAAGCCACATCAAAGGAAACCGATTACAGCAAACAAAGTGTTAATTACTTCCAAAGCTGGCACATGGGAACTACTAATAAACTACTTCAACAGCATTACGGAAACGACGTACAGCAGCAGACAACCTAAAGCGGCCGTTTTACCTATCTCACACAGTGGGTGAAAACGGCCTAGGATTAAATCGACCCTGACGAAGAAGGCGAGATGTATGATGACACATGAACATATAACACAGATGTTCAATGAAGATAGTGATGATGATGAATTGTTGGGCTTTGAATAAATTTTAGTGCGGCTTATACACGGGTTCGACTATAGGGGGGTTTATTGGTCCTAAAACCCGAGTATATACGGTATGTAAAAAAGTGGTATATGATTGTTCAAGTCCTTATCGGGTATTTACCTATCTGATAATAATGACCTTTTATTTTTATCATATTCTTTTATTAGATTTGTCTGGTGCTGGTTTAACCATGCCAGAAAGATTGGTATTTAAGGTTGACTTGTTGTTTATGTATCTGACATCAATATGTTCTTACAAAGTCATCAGTCTCACTGTATAACTTATATAACTAGTTTTGACCTATTAAGGTGTAATATATTGTCATAATATGATTAATATTGGATGCTTAATGAAAATTATTTAGTTTTATTATTTAGCTTATATATATATATATATATATATATATATTACCACACTTAAGCTTATATATAAATACTAATATAAATAGTGCTTCTACAGAAAGTAATTTCAGGTGCATGTATATTACATTTTAGTTAGACAAATGATATAAATATAAGTTAACCTAAATAGCATAACCCAATTAATAACTGATTAAATACATATGCTATTTAACTAATGAAAAATTAGTGTAACACACATATTAAATTACAAATAGTAAAAAAGATAGTGGGCAATAATTAACACTTACAGCCCTATCGTAGCAGTAAATACAACAATCCATAAGTCTACAGATATTATCATTATCATGAAATTTACCTTTGATTTATGAACACTTTTATATATATCTTTTGTGGTTACAAATATTTTGTAGCCTAAAAATCGGTAGGAAAATGTAAAACTATACAGTCAGTAGAAACAACATTTTACTTAAGCATGAGAACATTATTTTATTAAACAGAACTATTTTGTTATATACCACATATAATTATGAACATTAACTAGAGATAATTAACTTTCTGGTAACCAAAGAATTTTTATAACAAGTTAACCCACAGGGACATATGATAAAACATTTCATTCCAAAGCGAGAAGACTAAAAGAATAAAACTATTATTTTAGGTATATAACATAAATAATGTTATTAAATAATGTTAGGCCTTCACATCTGTACATTGACTGGTTGAACAATCAACGTAGAGAACTATCATTATAATAATAGTTAATTTTAATCAGTCTTAATACCGTAGACTGAATTTAATATCTAACTACTACATGATAGTATATTTAGGTTGAATGGTGTGGTTATCATCATTTCCTCAACATAGCATTCCAATATCATATCATGGTTGCTACTTGTCACGTTTATTATATTCCTTATAAGAATTTGCAGATTATGTGATGGCAGAAATGATTCCATACATGATGAGGGAGGATACTTAATTTACAATTTACACAGATATGACCAGTGTATGAAAATAGATAGTCATTTCTTCGACGCTAAATTGAAGTGGAAGCGTCAGTTTTACGTGAAAGATTACACCATATGGCATATTGAAAGCAATGCGATATATTTGGAGAATGTAAAATGATAACTCAATTGATGGAAAAGTGGTGTTTTATGGAGGTTGTGCATATATTAATCACTGAAATATATGAACAAATTAAGTTCTGAATAAATATTTTGAATAACACAACACATCATCTAATATATTTTGAAACAGATTAAATACTGCATATTATGTCTCTTTCTTGAGTTTAGTGAAATCGATACTGGCATACTGAACAAGGTTCTCTATGCCGTGGATCTTGTCTGGATCAACAGGTAGTTGGTTGAATATCATAAGATCAGCATATGTTGTACCATCTTCACCTATTAGTTGTAGCTAAATGTATGAATGTAAATATATTGTTTAGATAGTATTATGCACACAGTTTTCTCTTTTAACATTTAATTAAATAGATATTTTAGATTCCATAAGTTAAGTATGTATTTAATTAATGCATATATGAATGAAAGCAAGTTTTAACCATTTATTTATCTCTTAATAAATACAATTTTACATCATTAAAATTAAGTCATTCCTAAAAACTTAAAATTAACAAATTAAGTAAAATGATTGAAGATTGATGTATGATCAATATTCATATACAATACAAGATCTTTATAACATGGTATTGTGAATTAAAGTAATTTGCTGAATTAGGCAATAAATAAATGCCTTATTTATAACATGACTGACTTATTATATGACAGACCCAGTAACTACATACCCATAATATGGTACGTAATACAGACTTTTATAATACACTTACCCCTCTCTCACTCACACACACTCTTTATATATATATATATATATATATATATATACAACCTCTTTCCTGCTAAAACCATTATTATCAAATGTAAAACAGAAAGAGTAACTTACAGGTGGATCTTTTTTTGTCCCTGCCATTCCTGTGCTAGCAAACATATTTCTATTTCCACCTGGGAATGTATTATCCTTTATGTGTGGGATCTGTACTTCAGAATAAGGATCATCTGCGATATCAAAAACAAAACACAGTAATGTAACAAAACCCCAGTAACTATTATAGTGGATATCTAAAACATTATTTTTCACAAACATAACATAAGATTTTGAATACTATTAATACTATTATTTGCCGTATATTCATTTATAAATTGATTAAAAATATAATTCATAACGTATCCAGTCGTTAAAGTTACTGTATTTTTCCGGCTGATACTCTTTGAAATATTCCCTTTTTATTTTATTTCGTTTCTAGAAGACTATTTAAGATATTTGTCCTAGTATATATATATATATATATATATATATATATATATATGTGGGTTTTTATATATATATATATATATATGTGTGTGTGTGTGTGTGTGTGTGTGTGTTATGAGAGTGTTTAACAATAATCATACGCCTTATAATGTAAAATAAAATATATGTGTTTTTGCATTAATACATTATTTCCTAGTCATTATGCAGACGTAAATTCCAATAATGAAGTAAAAATGCACTTACTCTGACAGTGTTTATATGGGTATATCAAACGTGAATATTATTATTTACAATATACCATGACCACATCTTTCTCAAATAGCTTGTTTATTATTCTAATATATAAAATGTATTTAAATAATTCATTTTATTTCAACCACATATTATCACATTGCAGAAAAATATTTTTACAAGAGTCACTTTTATTATCGATACGGATGAGATCATTTAAAACATATATAATAGGTTAATTCTGAATATATCTATACTTCAATCAAACTTCAAAATCTATATTGATAAAAAATATGTATATTTCAATTGCATTATCAGATGATATCTTGAACTTACCTGGCACATTAAATTATCTAACATTAAACAGCATAGTAAGAGATTTAATAACAAGAAATATATGGGTATTTAGAGAAAGTCTATTTTAAAGTTATTCCATCCTTTCAGTTAGGTGTTGTTAAAGATTAAAATGACCCATCTGACTTTGTATTTATTGAATCTGACTAAAATATCTACTTTATAAATATAAACTTAATAATGAAAAGAAAATGATCTAAAAAAATAAAATAAAGTAATAGTCATTTATCATAGCAATTATTACAAAATAATATTAATAATTAATATTGTACTTTGAGATAAGCAATTAATATACTAAGTTTAGTTAGATTGTTCATACATAAAATCAAATTATATTATAATGCAACAAAAGTCTGCAATATTAATATTAAAATGAAATACTGACCTTTCGCATTGTCATCCACCACATTAACGTAAGGATTATTACCTTGACCCTTTTGAGGTGCATTCATTTTCTGTGGTATTCCTTAATAAAGCATTGCAACTTCAATGAATACGAAATAAAGAGTTTATGTATTTAATTAAATGTATTTCTTTAAAGAGTAAATGCTAATTATTTGTATATATATCTCAACCTTTTTTCTTCTTTTCTTGAAGCGCAATATTTTCATAATTTGTCTTCTTCACTGCTGATCCTGTAACAGAGCAAATAATTATTAATTGATAATAAATAAACAAGTTTAAAATTAAATTAAATGGCATGACTAAAAGTTCATGCTTGTTTCAACAAAGATAAATATAAGACAGAAATGACTACAATTACCATTTTTCTTTCCCTTTTTTCCTTTACCAGCAACTAACGACTTTGGAATTTTTTCTTGCTCTTCCCGATTTTTCTCTTTATTCTTTGATTTGTTGACTTGGGCATACACTACTTCAGCTGGTTTAGTCGAGGTACTTGGAGAAGCTTCTGATTAGAGAAACCAATTAAATGTAAAAAATATAATTTTGGAAAAGAAGCATTGGAATTTACATTATAAATTTATATATTTGATGAAAAGAATACACACACACACACACACGCACACACACACACACACACACACACACACACACACACATATATATATATATATATATATATATATATAGATAGAAAGAGAGAGAGAGAGAGAGTGAGTGATAGATTGATTGTTTTGTACTTTTCTTACATTTTTGCTCAGGATTAGGAGGATTCTGGTCCTCTTGATGTTAGTGATGTCCTTTTGATACTTGAACTGGTCTTTTTACTACGATTGCTGGTCCTGTTGTTACCTTTGTGGTCCTATTGCTACTACTCGTCCTAAAGCAACATTCTCAATCCATTGTCTATCTATTAGGTCCTAATGCTACTCATAAACACATCAATAGTCCCAATGTTACATTATCTCTGGTAGATAGATAGGCAGATTGTTGACAGGTACCGTATATATCCATTTGTACTGATCATGTCGATAGTTGAGAGGTCAACAGATTGGGAAATATTTCTGAGTATCTGTTCAAAGTAGTACATATCTAAAGCCAGAATAGAGGATCTGCAGAGGAATATATTTGTATTTATTTGGTGATCAATATTGTGTTTTAGATATATTAAAATGCATCATATTTCAGACAAATTATTATTTGTTTCTGCTTGAAATAAATTCCGGGGTTACAACATAATATTCGGAGGCACGTACTTCTGTGGCAATCCATAATGATGCCACTGACTATTAGTGTGTCGTGGAGTAGAATGGGTTTTGGCTGCCCTGTGTGGCACCCAAATAGTTACCCCCTTCCTTAACATAATAATAATAATAGCCCAAAGGGCAGTTAATTTACGTGGCATAGCTACCTCAAATAAGGAAGACGCATAAGGACAGGAATTTACAGCTTCATCACGGGGACTAATTATAACTAAATTTAGAATTAAACAAATATATGGCATATTCGGTGGAGAAAAGCTTACCAGTTGCCTGGCTGGATGGAAAATCACATACTGTAATGGGACAGCCGGGATTATAACCTCCGACCTCCCGCACAGCATGACCATGAGTTAGAAAGTCCCACACTCTTTCCACACATCTTCCATTCCAGCAGTTACACGAATATTTATCAGGGGGGGGGGGGGGGGTAATTACGTGTCTACACATAGCGCGAACTCTAATCCCAAACGTGGCCGTACACCCCGCGCTACATCACTGTTAGTTTGTATACACTGCTGTCATTGTGAGTTATGTCATTTGACAACAGTCTTCCAAGGAATATATTATCTGAAAAGCATATAAATAATTATTTTGTATATGAAATATGCTGATTAATATGACGCATTCTCTGGTTAAATGCTTACTTGGCTAAAGTTAAGAATGCTTATCTACAATACTTATATACAAAAAGACTGATCTGATTAAGATGATGATGATTGGTGTTTTACGGCCACTTGTGTGCACATGGTAGGCTAACTGGTCCGAGCGACCTCCAAAGGTAATGAAGCAAAGCTGAAGATGAAATAACCTTCAGATATGCCCACGCCGAGATTCGAAGACAGTTGGTATTGATCTGTGGTCCAACACACTACCGCTAGACCACGGCTGTTTTGATCAAGGTGGGAACGGTATGACGTAAGAGGCAATTCCTATCAACCACAATTGATTTACACCACTTATTGGGCTTCTTGTATGTATTGTATATGTTACACCATATTCGTAAATGCATTGAGTGAATATGACATCAGTTCATAGAATAGAGAGGAGTGATACCCCATGTCAATGACGCATGACCATCTATTTCACAGAGCCGTAAATACGAATTAACCATGCTAGAACCAAAACAATATTAAATATGTTTTATATTGAAGTAATTATACCGCTTAGAGTCTGTAAAATGTCTACAAAATCCCCAATAATTCAATACTAACAAGAAATAGGGCAACAATTATCTAAATTCATTCCAAAAATAAAATAATTAACATATGTGTTATTTACCATCATAATACTTGTTACATTAGTATGATATTTGGATATGTGATTGCCAATTTGGGAGACAATAAGATGTTAAAAATAAGAGTAAGTATTGGACATGGTCTAAATTATTTTGTTAACAAAAGTGCATAAGATAATGAAATGACTCCTATATAGGATAAGATCATAATTATTTTCTTAGACTATTCCAGGCCGCAATTCTTAAATATTCGCATTACATTATTCTAATATTTCAGATCAAAATAAGATTGTAGCAATGTGCGTTAAAAGAATATCACCTATTATCAAAATAGAGATGCGAAATTAAGCTCATGTGGTGTCGAAGTAATATAACACCCAATTATTCACTGAGATTTAGAAAGTACTAATTTTGTTAAACGATTCATTAAGAGTTTAGTCTGGTCATAGGAGGTGATCGTTCACACACACATATATATATATATATATATATATATATGTATATATATATATATATATATATATATATATAACTGTACTCGTGATCTATAGTATAAGGGTTATAACAACACTTTCATCTACCTCTAGAAGGACATTAATGGAGCGTTATGGTAATTAATCAGGTAAGTATAAATTATTGTAATCAAGATTAAATGTTTTTGAATATAACAAGTACAGTCGATGGAAAGAATATATTGTTTTCTTAAATTGCATTAATATACTGAGGTAACATTAGCCAACAAACCAATGTATTATATATATATATATATATATATATATATATATATATATATATATATATATATATATATATATATATATATATATATAATGAGAGGGGGATACAGCGACAGAGAAAATAAGAAATTGACAAGATAAGTACTAATATGAAATACACAGGTCATGTTCACTATAATTTGATTAAATCCATTTGAAACCATCATTAGAATTATTGCAGAGATTGAAGTAATGTGTATGCGTGTGTGTGTGTTTTGTGTTGTGTGTGTGTGTGTGTGTGTGTGTGTGTGTGTGTGTGTGTGTGTGTGTGTGTGTGTGTGTGTGTGTCTGTATGTGCGTGATGAGGAGAGAAAAGTGAGGAAGGATATCATTACACAGAAACAGGTAACAAAAACGGACAGGGAAACAGTAAAAGTTACTGTGATTGAATAAGTCTTGACCAACTTATATAAAATATTATATAATCTGTCCATTTCAGCTTTCTATACCAGTTTGTTATATTCACACTAATAGGATTAAAACATTTATTTTGGTTATTACCTAATAATTTCCAATTCTATATTACTAAATAAATACTAGTGTCTATATATAATTTAATTTATTTATTTGTGGTATAAAGTTAGTATAAAATTAACAAATAAAAAGGATTTATATCTTAAGCATAGTTCAGATATTGACAATTTCAGTATAAAACGATAAACACTGCAATGATCATAATAATCAATAAATCAATCAATATTAACAGTTCTATATTACCTGGTCTTGAAGCAAACTGTTTAACTCCATCGTTAATGTTTACTTTTAAAGGTTTTGGTGCCTTTGTAGGTTTGTCTCTATTTCCAGCTGTAGGATGTATAGCAGATGTGTCTTCTGCACTTCTAGGTTGTTTCTTTACATCGGCATATACATCACCGTTTATAGGACCAACTACATAATAAAAAGGATTTATTTACTGGAATTAACTGGCCAACTAAAATTTATGAACACCACACGCAAACAAATATATAAACTTCCATAAAGAAAACGTCTAAGAAAGACTATCGCTAACCGGAACACCTTAAACGCATTATATTTTACATCTGCCATTTTTCGTTTTAGGAAATGTATTTATTTAGTCGACTTTATTAAAAAAATCACGTTTACATTACATTATCCTTCTGTGTATACACCAATGTTCATTAACAGAAGATGCGATACATTGACTTTATAGTTGAGTTGATAACTATTACTGTGATAGAGCTTGCAATACATACACTATTGTTAATCCTATGCACGTATGCAATATCATACAAGTTTAGCCGAAATTATTACAATTTGTTTTAGTAAAAATAACATGTCTAATCAATAACATTTATAGCGAGTTCCAATGATAATAACTATGATTACAGAATATCTAATTGTATTATCACATTTCCTCTTCAAAGAATCCTCTTAATCATAACTCCAAGGTGTAAATAAAACCAAATATCGGCGGATTCCCAACAGATTATTATTATTTTTACATATCTTTCATAACTAAAATTAATACTTTCCATTAGGAGATGGGCAGTAAAGTTATTTCTTGACAGGTCTATAACAAGACGTAATAGTGGTGAAAGTTGGTAAATTGATATAAAAAAATGTATTAACGTGAACATGATTTTTTGTTTGGAAAACAAATTATCTTTATTCAAATTTAGATAAAAATATTACATTTGATGTAAGTCTAAATGCGTAGGCCAAACGTCTTTCTTTAAATTATACTAATAGCTTTACAAGTGCAGCTTGGGGCAGTTGTACAACATTTTTCCTGCTGGTGTTGTGGCCTGGATAATGAATTGATCAGCTTTTATTTGCTATCGCAGGGATTAAATTTACTTCATGATTCCTATCAGTTTTAGATGTATCAACAATTGTTCAATTTGATTAATATTAGATTCGAAATTTTGTTCCGAAAGACAAATCTGATCAATGTAGATATTTATAGGGTGAGTGGGTGAGGGGGTTGGTTATTTTCGGAGTTAAACTGTTGAGAAAACGTAGCACAAATACAAGTAGTTTGGCTGGTATAGTGACCCCTAGTAATTGATACCAGAATTTACATATGTTCCAATATAATAGTTTCGAATTTATGCAAATTGTTAAAGTACTTTCATAGATTCGAGAATTACATCGTATATTTGTGAATATCTAAGTGGACTTCCAACAACAGTGTGTGTGCCTAATGCTAATTTTGAATATCTAAGTATCCACAAATGGATCATGAATGTGAACGCTTTTATGATACACAATGACTGATAGAATAGGGTACTATAATTGTTTACCCGAACAGCTCTAGAGATAGAAAGTAATTTAGAAATATGAATTTAACACACATAAATGTAAATAAAACTATACCATTTGCTAATAGTTTCATTATCTAAATCATCCGTGTATGTTTGTGTATGTCTTCTTTTTTGAAACAATATAAACATTATGTACATTATAACTGATTATCTCCATTAGCTATACTGATTGATAACAAACGAATACACAGTGGGTACCATCTGAAGAAGATTATCAACAAGATCTATATAAATGATTAATTCAAAGAAATAAGTCAATTAGCTTACATTTATTAATGGATGTTCGAAGGTAAATCATTTATTGCAATTAAGCCAATGGCATAATATTTGACATATTTCGTGTAGCAATGAAAAAACAAACCAGAGACACCTGTTATCCATAGATAGAAAATCGTCTAGCAGTAACTGTTAACCAAAGGATAAACGGTTTAACATTGGTAGTGTTGACTGCTGCAGGTAAGATAATTTTACTTCTAAATTAGAAACCTTCCGGAGGGATGATTTTGTATCCATGACTGATCATTGTCAGCAAACATTGATACACTAATAACGACTTTGTTAGTCTAAGCATAAAACAGTATAAACCTTTGCTGTTACTTTTTTATAATTTGGTGGACATACCAATACAAATCTATACCTTTTCCTGCCGGTGGAGAGCTCTTTGATTCAACAAAAGGTATCTCGCCAAGATCTTCTGATGTGAAATATGGGTTAATGTCACTTTCAGATGTTGATGCTGCATTTATGTGACCGTCCTGGTTTCTGCTTTCTACAATGCTACGTATGCGTGTAAAAGTTAAAAAAAGTTATTAATCCTATTTATTAACATGATATTCATATAAGCATACTTTTAGAAATAGGTTATAGATCATTCAGATTTGGGATCAAGTGTTTTCAAGAGTAGGCATGTTGTTAATCTATTCAATAGTTTATAACTTATTTACAAATATTCAAGAAAATGGTTTCGAACATATTATCTTTCTTTGCTATAATAAATGATCAAACTGTTATATTATTGGAATTAAGATGTATATCACATAATATATTTAATGTCTAATATATTATATTTTGGACCATTACAGTGAATATCAAATGACAAAATATAAATTAGCTCAAATACATGTACATTATATAAATAAACCGAGAATTATATTGACAAATGCAGAACAATTTCAAAAATTGTGTGTGTGTGTGTGTGTGTATGCACGTGCATGAGTACGTGTGTGTATATCAATTTAAAATAATTGTAACTTGTCAGTTAAATATTTGTCATCACTTCAGAATTATTATATAACTAACCTGAAGTGATCATACGACAATCATCTTGAATCATATATGTCATACTTTACAAACGCAGCTTATAATACATTCATTTCATTATATAAAAATACATTTAACACAACCTTCCCATTAATTGAAACGAAATTATGTAAAAGATATATCAAAAAAGAGCCATGGGTTTTAACCGGATTATTAACATCATTACGCACCAAATATAAATTACTGTATACAAAACTTAGAAAGCCAACCTCAAAAATATAAATAATTAAACAATGTATGCTAACTTATATAATAAGCTAAAACACAAAATGAAAATAAACTATTTTAAGAATATGCTCGAATCAAATAAAAATAGCATGAACAATATTTGGTATCTGAAAAATCTAAAATAACCGATTCGTTTAATAACTAGTCTGAGTATTCCAAAAGCAAAACAAACTTATACGAGTTATCTAAATAAGTCTACATGTATATATAATAATATATTCATAGAACCTGTTGATTAATCCTATATCATTGAAACAGTTAGAACATTTTAATTTAAATTAAGTAGTGGACATGATGAAATATCAACTAAGTTACTTCAAAAAACGAGATTTGTATTCCTATAACTCACATCATTAAAATAGCGTTAGATTCAGGTATAGTCCCAGATCAGCTAAAACTTACAAAGCTCATTCCCATATACAATGCTTCAGATTCTAGCCAATTACATAATTATCGTCCAATCAGTTTACTACCAGCATTTTCTAAATTATTTGAAAAAAATTATTTATAATAAAGTGATTTTATATAAACATCAATATGGATTTCGGTCAAAGCATTCTACCATATATCCCATAATTCACCTGATTAATCACTGTGCAAAAGTTAATAATTCAAACGTCTTAAATAAGGTTAAGAATTTTCTCCCGGTTGAAATTCTAAGGACTTTGAACTTCGCTGTAATTAATCCATTTCTGTCCTATGGTATCACTGTATGGGGAAATGCAAGCCAGTCGTTTTTGCGCAGAACAGTCCAATTTACAAAAAAAAACGAGCGGTAAGAATGAATAAAGCTTTGTATAATAGTCACACGATTCCTTTGTTTAAAACATCTGAAATTCTCAAACTGGGCGATTTACATGAGCACCAAGCTGACATATTCGTGAATGATTATATTATGGGCAGGTTACCTCATTCATTTGGTGATTTGTTCAGATTTTATTGTGATATCCAGGAAGCTTACTTAACCAGACGATCAAATATTATCAAGATTGAACGTTGTGATTGTGCCTTTTCTGCTAAATTTACCATTTATAAATTCCCATGTATATGGAACCAGTGGTCATCAATAGTACCAAACTTTACTTCTAAGTGTAAGTTCAGGAATGAAGTAAAAACAGTTACTATGTTCTTATCCAGCTATGGTTAAATGTACCAATTCATTTTGCAATGACTGTCGACAGAGATAAAAAAAAGTTCATCTCTCTTTCATTCCGTAACCTGGTCATTGGCGTTCTCTGTGTCTTCCAATGGCTTGGCATCCACATTTATGGTTTTATTAGTTCAGTCCGTCAAATGATAATACCTAATTCAAGGCGCCAGTGGGAAGTCAGCCGTGCCTCCCCCAATTTCGATTATTATATTTAGTTGTATGTACACTTTGTATTTTCATATGCTTGGAAATTGGAAATAAATATTCTGTTACTACTGTTACTCTACTACATAGAAATTATAGCAGCGATTATAACTTTTGTGTAAATGTACGAGTCCATGCGATTGTTGTAGTTAACAACACCCCACACATAGGGGTGGGGACGTAACACGCAAGTATCGACTAAGATACAGGGTTTGTGTTTGGACCAGCAGATCTCAAAAAGCTTGGCCTAGGACGGTCGACTTGGCTTACTCTAACAAAATAACTAAATTGGTGATTAATAACTGCTGGCCATCCATTTGTTTGTTTCTTCAATTTCAATTATTCAAACAGAAATTTGTTTATCCCATGCATCAAAATGCTAAAACAAACTGTATTTTATTTGCATTTCTGACATATTTAGGAAGAAAACACACTTTTATGTTGGAGATAGACTACGCGGCCCATACTGGGTACAATAAACTCCATAAGGTACCCAGTTGTTGTGGCAAGAAATAATTACATTTAGTATTTACAGAAGCAGCCTACTGCCGATGACAGAATGAGTGAGTGAGAATGACTCAGGTTTTGCTAAACAAGTCAATCAAAACATTCCATACACATCCCTTAGCGTAGATATCCTTATTTCTTCAGGTCGAAGTCAACGTTTCCAGGGGGAGATTTGTACCTGATTTAGAGATGGTGTTCAATAATCGGTGTGTGGGTATACGAATATAAACCACTGGACAAAAACCAACCGGATAAAAATCACACTGATAAACACTCACCCAGACATAAACAACCCGGACATAAACCACCCTGGATAAAATCCACCTGCGACAAAATCCACCCTATGGTTACATTCATTGTCAAAACACAAAATAACATTGACAGTTTATATTCTTATTTACATCTTTGCCTCATTTTACATCAGACATACATACACAGGACACATCAACTCATTCTCCAGACAAAACTGAAATGCAAATTTCAAATGTCACTTTTGATTAACTTCCACCGAATGCAGTGTCCTAGTCCACTCAGACAGGGTGTCTTCCATGTATTTGTGACCATCACTGATACTTGAGCAGAGGTTGGGAAGCTTCTGTTGTAGTTGTTCTGTGGAATAATGCACCCGCTTCTTTAGTGACTGTCCACGGGAATCAAGAATAATAGCCATCTGAACGTTGTTCTGATATTTTCGAAGATGTTCAATGGTATTCCATAGAGCCATATGCTGGGATGAGAACAGCCAACGAGTGATCGGAAATAATTTTTCAATAAGATACAAGAAAATATAGCTGCATTTCATAATTTTCTTCAAAAAAGAAAAAAACTGTCTTTATCCATATCCGGACTATATCCGGTGTTTCTTTTAATCCAGGTCGTTTTCGTCCTGGGGGGTTAGTATATATATATATATATATATATATATATATATATATATATATATATATATATATATATATAAATACACACACCCCATGCATGTGTGTGTTTGTGTGTGTGTATGATGGGGAGAGAAATATGCCAAAGAACATTACACAGACACAGGTAACAAAAACGGACAGAAAAACAGTACTGTGGTTAGTTAATTCAAGGCTACCCCCTTGACCAATTCACATACAATTTTATATAGCCGATCCATTTAAGCATTCTAGATTAGTTTGCTTACTACTAGACCAAGGTACTAGTTACACATCAGATATCGGCCTGAGTGGGTTCTTATCTTGTGTTATTTTATCAGATATAATCCACTTACTGGAGGATTTAATCCTACAACATTGACATGTGCAAGGAATCCATCACATGGCTTAGAAATATCCTACTAATGTGATATTCATTATATAATTAACATATGAAATCATGTTTTTGGTTATGCTACTACTACTAATAATAATAATAATAACAAACTCCTATAATACCAATATCCTCGTAAGTACACTTAGTACAGGTGCAGGCAATCTTCATAGGTACGATGCAAACTTTATCTACAAATGATCAGATGCAGCGAAAACTAGGCTTAGGTTGTATTAAAATCATGGAAATTAGATACTAATATAATGGCAATGGCACACAGTTTTACAATAATACGAGATTGAACAAGGAGATAATAAAGTGATTTTAGGAGTGACGCAGAATGAGAAGACCATATGACAACCGTAGCTAAACAGTTCTGAACACAACATCCTTAGATGTGACGTTATAAAGAACAGAGTACCAGTAATCAACATTTCAACATCAAATATTTACTCAAATGTGTGCTTGTATATGTATGTGTGTATGTATGTATGTATGGGTGTGTGTGTGTGTTTGCGTGTGTGTTTTAGTTGTGTATAATAAGGCACATGCACAGAGAATCTCAAATCCTGAATTCAAACTCTGGATGTTTCTTCAAGTGACTGCATCAAGAGTGGCGACCTTTCTTGCTGAGGCGTGTGTAATGTCTCACCAGTCCCTAAGCCGCCAACCAAAAACCAAAAGCGAATCACCTACAGCCGTGGAGTTTGGAGTAGAACACCCAAGTCAGATCACGGCAGTAATGAGAATGTTTAGGTTTAGGTTAATTATCTAAGCAGTCCTATTAATAGCTATAATTCAATTGCAGTATATTTCTTTAAAGCAATACTATATAAACGATATAACCCAATTGTCACTGTCTTCAAAGATCAGTTTAGTTTTTACAACGGCTAGGTGTCATGAAACGACTACCATTAAAACTCTTTAGCTTAATTGCTATTAAAAGTCTGACATCTGCGCTGAAGCAGATAGTTATAGAGCGTCAAACCTTGGGTACTATTAAAACTATATGTTAGCATTTTCAAACCAGTCCTAATGTCTGCTATTCAAAATATTGTAGTAATAACGTTCTTAAATATTATTTATGACAAGCATACTAGAGTTAGCCTTAAATGCCATAGTACAAACTGGACATAACTGGATCTAGGAAAGCTAATTATATTTCCACATACAACTAAGGTGAATTTAGCATGCAACTACAGTTGTTACATAAAACACACGAACCACACGAGCTGTATACAAATGAGCTCCGGAAGCCTAGCGCTTTAGCACCTGGCACTTGGTTCCAAGGGTCACAAGTTCGATCCCAGCCAGAGATTAATTTCTCGGTTGACAATATCGTCTGTGGCAAAAATAAATGGGGACATTAAGGATCCCCTAAGGACGCAAAACACTCTGGCAGTGACCACTCTCAGTGTAGTTCGGCTCTATCTTTACCCAACATAGAGGCTGTGTTAATTAAGCGACAGCCTGGGGATTTTCACCGAATTTCAAGTAAGCAAGCTGTGTCCAATGCCACCGCCCAAGATGCGATCCAATGTTTCTATTCCAGAGTCAGGAGTATTTTTAATGCTTTCAGACCGTACTGTACCTTTTACAGTCATTTAAATGTTGGATAACCAGACCATACACCTAAACGGCATCCCTCAAAAGACGTAAATTGTACAGGGAATATAAAGCTCTTTATCAACTTTTCTTAGAATGCACGGACCTCCTGCACAGAATCACATAGCCATAGTTAAATAGTCTCACGTTCTATTCATGAGGCCAAAAAGGCATTTGTGATATTTTCTAGAGGGTCAAATACCTCATAAACAAACAAATCCAATCAATACTATGACCTACTCGTCACTATCCCTTTATGTTATCAAATATTACAATATTGGTAAAAAAACAAGAACCTCAATCTCTGGTACAGACAATGTGTGTTTTAGTAATGCATAATAAGGCACAGACCATGCCATATTGGTATTATTATTATTATTATTATTATTATTATTATTATTATTATTATTATTATTATTATTATATGAATTATGCATTTTTCCACCAAAAATGTATGAAGCCTGAGTTTGCAAACTTAAAACCGTGGAGTTTGCGATTTTGTTCCTGGTACTTCTTAGTCACTGCTTAATTCTTTCAACTATCAGCAAATTCAATAACACCCTACCTGAAATTAGGTATATTTATTGTACGTAGTGATTCACAGATTTGTGTCCTAGTACTTGTATTTATTGTGAGTGTGGTGTTTTAATGAGGTGAGCTTTGAAGTTCCTATATCCGGGTACCAATACTTCTGACAGAACAATTTAGGTCAGCCAATGTCTGAGTGTAAAAAGATAATAAATTAATCTGGGAGTGGCATGTCATTTAGTTCTGTAAATTAACGTTGTCATCAATTAGAAACGTACAGTAGTAAAATCCTATAATCCTAATTATCAGTAATGTAATTGTGTATTCTGGGTTAGAATGGTGGATGGATAATAAAATATGAACTAGGAATATAAATAAATAATGATTTATGATTGCAACAAAAAATAAATAAAAAATATAATATATTTGTTAAAACTCATAAATCTCATGGATGTTACTATCTAAGTGACCCAGTAACCTATCACTTGATTTCATACATAAAACATTGCTTAAACCGTAATCTTTCTTTGAAAAAGTAGCATAGTTATTATAGTCTAACTAAAAACTATTTATATATCTCCATTCAATATATAATGATCTAAGTCAATTTAATATACTATTACAAGTTCAGAGAGTTGAGTGTTATGGAGTAAATTATGATTACTTTTTAGTAATATCATCGTAATTAAACGGTAGGAATAGTAGAAGTAGTTTTTGTTGTAGAAGTAGTAGTAGGTGTAGTTGTAGTATTAGTAGAAATGGTGAATGAATAATTAAATGGTTAATTTGGAAAGACACAATAGACATTTACAGAGGACCACAGTCAAGACAAAAGACATGATACGACTTTATGTTGATAAAGGAAATATCCTACAGACAGCTAGTAACTCACAATACTGAAATTTCATCATAGAACATGAAGTCCAATGGACGAATAACCATACTATAAGAAGCTCTATTTATCTTTATGTGTTAGTCATATTGACACAATAGTTAGTCTAAAATTATGAAATAATTACATAAGTTATTTTCAATTGATAAGATAAATGGAAATCTAGCTGGTTGAATAGAATTTGATAATATATAAATAAAGTTTGTTATCTACTTAATTAACTCATAACTAGATAAGTCATAAAAAATTAGATTAAACCTACAGACCTTTCTCGTGACTCGTTATGTTGTTTGACATCTGCAATAAATTAAAATGTGAATAATTTGGCATCACATGGACAACTTAAGTCCACTTCCTTATAACTGTTATACGCATTATTGAAACGCATAATATAAGTTAAAAGAAGAGTTAGTTTGTATCTAAATATTACAAGGAAAATAATAATTAATTAGCTGTCACAGTTAGATACTTAAAAATACTGATTGGTATAAAATATTGGTGTTTAATGCCACTAAATGATTCCATAAACTAATAGACTCCTAATCCAAAAGTTTGTGATATCCAATAAATATTACCTTTCTAAGATATGTTTTCACTAAATATAGAAGGAGACAGCTCTTGACATATAAATATTGTAGCGAACAGTAATTAAAAACTTACCCCTTCTTAGTAATCCCTTTCTCCATAATATAATTGGGATAATAATAATTATTATAGCAAATATTATTTCAAAAAGAGGTGCTATGATGACTGTAATATTATCTATAAAATAAAACCAAACAAAATAAATAAATTAACATACATATAAAGAGAAAATGATCTAAGAATCAGTGTGATTACTGACAATTATCATTGCATGCAAATATCTAGGACAATTAATTAGTTCTTATTATTTTAAAATTTCCATTCACCTTTGTTAATCTTCACCACAGTTGGATGTGACGTCAATAAAACATCACCGTCATACATCCAGAAAGAGAATAACAAACGTTTAGCTTTAGAATCTACTAAAGTTACTGTTGCCATAAAGTCATATACAGTCCTGACTGTTTCACGTTTTATTCTTGTTTTCTGAGGAACCTTCACAATTTCTGTGACACAATATATATATATATATATAGTTAACATGATATATAGTAATTAATATCTTGCACATTAAAACATTAATAATAACTATTATTATAAAAATAGTAACAACATGAATATTTGTATTTCTTATACTTCTACATTACAGCAATTAATTTCAGTTGCAGTTTTTTCCATTCAAAATATGCAGTACAATGCTTCCCTATAGTCATCCATGAATAATTTTAGAACATGCATGATTCCTTATAGTGTCCTGTTACAAATTGGGGATATTCTGAACACAGCTGTATAATAGGTCTACATTACATATGCTACTTGTTGCGGGTTTCAAGATTTTATTGTTGGACACGTCAGGATACAATATTTAAAAATCTAATGAAGAAAACAGTAAGTGATTTACTAATTATAATGTTAAAACCGCGGTCAAGTCAAATATTCTCCAGTTCCGAACAGTTTTGGTTGGTTTTATTAAAACCCGGTTTACACAATATAAACGCACACTATGGATAAAAGATCCAAACAAATTGATCATTCTTTCATATTTATCTCATCATTGTTACAAATACAATACCAATAAGTTAAGTAGGCAATGCACATTATTTATGGATAACCCTTTTACAGAATTTCCATCATTTTCAAAAGCTTGGCGTCAAAATTATATTTTTTAAAGTAAATAAGATTCTTAGCAGTGTTTGAGCTGAATCTTTCCTTTCTTCTGATGACATTTAAATAATGAATCGAAGGTTGTTATTATCCTGATAACGACAATAATAGTCTACAACGAGCGCACTATATTTCAAAACTATTTTAATCCTCAGAAGGTAGCTGTAGATGTACATGACTCTTTCATCAAGTAAACTAAAAATTAAATAATACTTTCTACTATATAACACGTGTTATAATACAGTAAATAATGTAAAATCGTATCTCTTTTATAACGGAAATATGTCATTTTTCTCTTGGAATTAATTAAACATTTGTGGTACCTTTGTGATTTTTGATTTATGGTTACTGGCTTGTAATGAAAAAGAGGAGTGATATCTGTCAAAACCTGGGCAGAGATGTAGTTAGTTTCAATATATACCTTTAGTATAAGCTCGAGATATTATACTTATTTACAATTAACCCTCTAATTGAGAAAGAGAGATTTGTGAAGGATACTCTTGAGTCTTGCTATCGTGATAATGGATTGATATATTGAAATAATTAGTCGCAGAAATGCAATACGTCCCAGAACCGGGGTTTAGCAACATGAATAACCAGGCTCCATCTCCATTCCAACCCCCCAAAGGAAAACCCGTGGGTCGAGTTTCTTCTCGATGCCAAAGACAAGTTGATGGCGTTACCTCAGTCCACAGTCCCTCGATGCAAGGTAGAAGGAGAATACCCTGATGGCATAGAGATCGCCGATTGTGTCATAATCAGGGCTGGCCTACAAATCGGCGAGGAGAATAAGGGGGAGATTTATTGAAGTAGATTTAAACAGTTTTGACCAGCATCAAAAAAGTATTCTACCAGATAGTCAACCCAGTCACGGCAATCTTAAAAGTTATATATCCTCTCACAGACATATATTTTGCAAATCAGGCTCTACTCTGGGATGGGAATTTAACTAAGATGCCCAAAGTGTTATGGAGAACCTCGAAAGCACTCTACGGTAGACCACAAGAAGGCTACCACAATAGTAAAATCTAAAGCAGGCGAATGGCCAAGCATGGTGAGCCCATATTGCTCTTGCTCTTTGGCACCGGGATAGACAGATACATGATTTCGTCCTATAAGACTACATCACCGGGAGAGCACTCAAGAGACTCAAGACAGACGGAGGGAATGTTTTGTCGTATTGGGTAAAATGTCTGGCAGAGAGAGCATTCATGATGAACTACGCTGCCAACATTATGACATTTACATCGATGTTGAGTTGTATCCATAAGGGTTCTATGAGTCAAGGCCATAATGGTCTCCGGAACTCCATGGCCTACCAGAAGAGAGACGTGGTGAGCATTGAAATGAAGGCATGTGACCTGTCTACATTCCTATTTCGGGAAATTCGGGCATCAGACTCACGGGGAACTAACCCGATTTATTGGCGCAGGTTTGGTGAAGGCTCAAAAATAGGATTTCAATCAATGTGTCCAACTTGTCATCCTGACATGATTTTGAAGATCAGGGATGGGCTCCAAGGCCCTACCTTCTGGTTATATAGCAGCCGTTTAGGCAGTATGAAAGTTTGCGTGGTTATCGTTGCTTTCATATTTCTGACTCCCTTACAGTCAGGATCACGGGTGTAGGGATAGTAGTAAATATTTAGTATGTTTCACAGTTTCGACTCCGCTGGGGGATATTCGAGTGGATATATAAATCCAGAAAATAGCTTTGCCCATACTTGAGGGCATCATCTTTCAATGACTACCGACAACTGTATGACTGTCTGCCTCCTGTCTCACCAGGAAATCACCCTTACCACATGTATCTCTAGCCCAATGGCGTGACAAAGCTGAAATTGTGTGTATGCCTAAAGTGGATGTGGCTTACTTCTTCACATTAGACTTAATCCAACAAGCTAAAAAGCTAGCTAACTCAATATTGCTACTTTATCCAATCCATCTGGTAATCTATCTAGTGAGATAGGGTGAGGGAGAGGAGGTGGGCTTTCAAGGGGTTAAGAAAGCAGGGCAGTTGGTCATACAAACCAAAATATAATTGATATATTCTTCCGTCAATAAGGCAGGGTCTGGAATGCTTATTCTGGCCTGTGATGCCTTCCCTGAAAGAATTATGATATTCTACTGATCCGTTACCCAAGTGTTCTTGTATATCATAGCCAAGTTGGTGAAGCTAGAAACACCAGATTAGGTTTACCATTATCCCAGTCACGATGCTAAATTTGAAACGCATGTCCTGAATGTGTCCTGTTTCTTTGGTAGAATCATACGTGTTACTGTAATGACAACATTTTCTTTTATATATTTCGGTGGGCAAATCTTTTGATGTACTTCATGGCAAGGAGATCAGACAGTCAGTTGTCATAAATGTAACTATCAATGAAACATTGTGTATCAACTAAGTTTCAGATTAACTACGTGTTTTGGAAATAATGTAACATCAAGGAAAAAACATATATGACAATTTATGAATTTATGATATACACACTTTAATGTTATCATAAATGTGAGGAAATATCATTCTAGGTCCATGCATATTATTTAATTCTGCATTTTTTAAATTATTTTATTTATGTGATGTAATTCTGGTAAGTTAGAATGAGGCAGAATGGATAATGTTTGTATGATAAAAATATTTGTATACACTTTTAGTTAAACTTAGCTGACTCCAATTAATATGGCTTATGAACACATTCCCCAAAAAAGATTATTTGGTATCGCCTCCTTTTTGTTTGTCAAGTGAGATGCAGGATATTACAATGTGAAATATGATATGCCCCGGAACGACACGAATTAAAAGTTTTGTTGAGTATATTGACATAACGTCAGTTACTCAAAGATTTAATGAATTGTAATGGTTAAGCTCTTTTATTCAAGAGAAGGGGATATAAATATATATATTTTCAGTACACAGACAGAGATCACGTTTTCAATTCTAGAAATCCTTCCAATGTCATTTAGCATATACAATCAAATACTGAAATGCCATATATAGACAACTATTTAAGATTCAAAGATATAGTGTAAAAAATATATCGTTCATATGTTCAAATGTATACACCTAATACAACACTATAAACTAATAAATAAATTATAACCAAGCTACAAATGATAGCTACTAATATCTATATGAGCCAACTATGAGGGTATAGTCTAATTATCATACACAAATTACACATGTATATAGAAAAGAAACAAAAATAACAAAATAATTATTCAGATTTAAACACATCAGTATTATCATAATATCTTCATACACAGAATGTATACAGTGTACAAATATTGTCAACAATCAATTTAAATATTAGTTTAGTGGGAAGAAATATTACTGGGTGGAATAAATTATCCTTAATATTGAATGATCTCTCAACTAGAAAAGATCATAGAGAGACACCGAATTAATAAGTACTTGGTATAATCACAATGCTTCTATATTTAATATCAATGAGACCTAATTAACATGTATAATGATTTAGAAAGATAGTGGCCAATTTCAAATAACTTCAATTTATTGAGAGATGATTTTAATAAGGAAATGAGTACCCTTTATAAATTTAAAATATTAAAACACTACGATTCTACTAAGAAAGCATGAGTTATTCATAGTTGTTATCACCTATAAGTATAAAGTACAGATTATCATGAGGACATAAGTACAGGATACATAATTGTTGTTAAAAAAATGTACTCAAATAGAAACAATATAAGTACTAGGGAAGAATGAACCTAAATAACCCTGATATCATCAGGAGTTTAAGAAATGCAACAGACATTTCATACAAGTATGATTTGACAGATAAATTGATGAACATTGATTAAAATATTTTGTTGGGATGAAACATAATTGATTGATTGATGATTTGTGTTTACAGACACTTTTGGCACATAGTAGGCTAAGTTCTAAATGTAATGAAACAAAGTAAAAAATGAAACACCCTTCAGATATTCCCATGCCAAGGTTGGAATATAGGTAGAGGGATCTGTGGCCCAACACGCTATCGTTTATAGTAAATTATTCTTTTTCACTATTTTTACTTTTTAATTGTGCATGTATTAATAAACAAACAAAATTACAGAAAGATGAAATTAGTAATTTATAGATTCTGGGGGGTTACAATATTATTTTCTTCATTTTACCTGCTTTAAACACAGATATAATTATATATCTTCAAAGAAAAATTAATAAAATAATTAACCCTGGAAATATTTAATATCTTGTTATTCCCATAACTAGTTCACTAGATACAAATACCCATATTAAATCAGTTGTATCAATTAAAATTATAATTAAATAAAACATATTTGTTAGCATATATTAGAAATATATAACTACTAACCTGGTGTAACAGCTGACACTTTATCCCCAACAACTTGTCCTTGTGAATTATCAGCAAATATTTGTAGTTGATATTTTGTTTCTGGTTCTATACCATCTGTTATATCATCTGTTATCATCTGTCCACTACCCACTACTCTATCTTCTATACCTGACTTCTCCTTAACTACTCCACTAACTACATCAGTATATCTTATTGTAAATGTTTGATCTAATCCTCCATTGAAGCCTCTTATCCATTGAACTCTAATACTGACAGCTGTCACATCAATCACATGGAAATTGACAGGTTTTGATGGAGGTCCTTAAATAAGATCATATCGATGTAGATTAGGGAAATACTTATAATGAAATATATAATTAAAATAGGAATGTTAATATACCTTGTGACTTTAAGATAAACATCAATTCGTCATCAGTCCATCCTCCATATTGATTATTTGTCAATATATAATAGTTACCATAGTAACTGATAGTAACATTAGTTATACTGAGTACAGCCATATCATCAGATACTGTAAGATGTACATGTCCTGGATCTGTTGTCATAACATTAGATGAGTTACTTGGAGAAAACTTCCACTTCCATTGATCTTGTCTTGGTAAAGGTCGAGCTATGACCCAAATCTTAAAGTTTATTGTATCTCCAATACTGACTCCATTAACATGATCATCAGGATCTAACTTATACCACCGAGCTGGACCTATATTAATATAATAATTTAACATTAAGTATTAATATATCAAGAACTTATAAACTTGTATATAATATAATCAATTTATTTTAGAAACTAATTAATTGAAAGTGTGTCTTGTTATGAAATAAATATTTATAAACATATAATAAATAAAACATAAATAATCCTATACTAACCATAAACAATTATATTTTTATTAAGACTGACAGGAGATCCTCTAACTCCATTATCAACTTGACATTGATAAGTTCCAGAATCCAGTATATTTATATCAGATAAAGTTAACATACAATGAGTGTTGTTTTTATGACTACAGTCAAGACTTGTAAATCAGGATCGTTAT
>JAODUP010001911.1:0-22113 GCA_025642065.1 Paralvinella palmiformis | reverse complement strand
ATTACATACAACTATTGGTTCATAGATGTAATAAACACATAATATATCGTGTACACCGAGTTAAATATACTGTAGCAATACCTTGATCCTGATTTATGTTAGGTGAACTTCCGTCCGTAATCGTTGTATGGTTATTATATATTGTGTCATTTCATTAATTGTAAGTATCACTAAAGGAAGATATGTATGAATATAGAAATATGCAAATATTAGAGGTAACGATTTATACTATTTATATAGATATATTTCTTTAAATGGATGGATGATATGTTGACAATTGGATCGAAACGGTGATCAATGTATTGTTTGATAATAACAGTTTCCCAACAGGTATCACGATAAATGAAACAGATCTATTTACCTTGATTTGTGTTAGTAAACAGTAACATAACAAGGAAATAAATGGGAAATGGTGAAACGGACATATGCACGAACAGACTTACAGACCAGCATACACACAGACCGACAGGCAAACAGAAAGACAGACCAAGAGACAAACATACAGACAGATATACAGACAGACACACAGACAGACAGGCAAACAGAAAAACAGACAAAGAGACAAACATACAGACAGACATACAGATAGACACACAGACAGACAGGCATACATAAAGACATGCATACAGACAGACAAACAAACACACAGACAGACAGACAAACATACAGACAGGACAGACAAACATACAGACATATATAAGATAGAAAGGTAGAATTACAAAAATATAAATCTACATTAAATACGTAAATACTGGCGCGCGGGCATGCGTGCACACATGCACACACGCACGCATCCCACAAATACAAACGCACCCCCACAGACACACACATACACACACACACACAAACAGTTTTAATAGTAGTCGCTTCATGACGCCAGCCCGTTGTAAAAACTGATCTTTGAAGACAGTGACAATTGGGTTATATGGTTTATATAGTATTGCTTTGAAGAAAGATAAAGCAATTAAAAATAGCTATAAATAGGGCTGCTTAGATAATTAATCTAAACATTCTCACTACTGCCGTGATCTGACTTGGGTCTTCTACTCCCAAACTCCACGGCTGTAGGTGATTCGTTTTTTGTTTTCTTTCTCTATGATATTTACTGGATAAAGTAAACGGAATTATTTAAAGAGATCTTTTTATTCCACTATTACAGTGATCTAAAGTATCATATTATTGCACTCTTCAACACTCATTAATATCATAACACGACTTTCATATTGTATGCGTGTGTCTGTGTGAGTGTGTGTGCGCGTACATGCATGTGTGTCTGTGTGTGTATATATGTGTGTGTGCGTGCGTGTGCGTGCGTGTGTGTGCGTGCGTTCGTTTGCATATGCGTGTGCCTGTGGGCGCGTGCGTCGTTCGAAATGTATTTATGTTTCAGGTGCGAAGCTCTGAGAGGAGAAAGGTAAATATAATATTCTGCATTAAATAAGGTTTAAATGGGTTTCGATATAAATATAATTCCACCTTTATTCAAAATAAAAAAGTTAATATTATGTTAAGAACGTTAGCAATTATTACTTTGCTCACTAACATTTTGCAAACATAACCCTATTAGAGAAAATAACAAATATTTAACATTTATATTTGCCACCTAATTGAGATTCTTTTCTTGCTGTAACTTATTAGTTATACCAAAAACAGAGTCTCGACCTTTAATTATGTCATACACTGCTGGAATGTTTACTTATCGTTCATTATTTGTTGTTGTTTGTAATTGATTAATTTTCCTTCAATGTCATTATTCAGAGTGGTCATCAATTTTAATTTAATGATTTCGACTTCATCCCATTAATATGTTATTTGATGCTAAATTATTCAAGATGTTTATTTTAATATTAAAATCAACCAATATTGTTATTTAGTTACTCACCTCCATATTGTTTTTGTAAATTGACGTAGTATGGAGAACATAAGAAATATAATCTTTGCCATCTGAAGGTAAATAAATAAATGACAAACATTAATAAAGTTCGTTGAGAAAACAACTTATCGCAATATAATTGTTTTACGGCGCAGATTATTCATGACATAAACTAAAAGTATGAAATAGAATATGGTACAAAAACACGATGCACGATTTCAATAAATAATTACTATGTTAAATATTTCTGATAGCTATTTCGATTAATTCACGACAATTATACAAATAAATAATATTAATATAATATTAGAAATCAAAATTGAAATTAATATATTCGCTGATAATAACACTCAAATTTCTCAACAGAGAAAATATATATTAATCTAATATGACATTGATGTAACAATAATAGAATAACGTTATCAGTAAATCTCTCACAAAGGCCAAAGAGCGCAGTAAGCTTCGTACTTTAACCATCTGAAACAGTCATGTGATAAATGATATGTTCTTCTACTTACTCGTTTGTGATTTACATTTAACGGAATCTCTGTATTAGATAGTCTTTATTTTAAGAAAACTACCGTGAATTTGACTCATCTAGAAATACTACATGACCTCTAAAATACGACCTCTGGCATACTACATCCCTTAAAATAATTGTTCCAGTGATTGCACGTATTTGGCGTTGATGTAACTCCTTTAATTAATCAAGCGGATACTGAAACTGTTCAAATATCAGGTAGTAAAACAACTATTTTATTTTAGTATGTAAGAGAGAGAGAGAGAGAGAGAGAGAGAGAGAGAGAGAGAGAGAAGAGAGAGAGAATTATACCCACACAAATGTTTATATTGTATAAATTAAAATATATTCCTCCAAATATTTAATGAAACTAAATTATATATGTTATCAGACCTAAGCAGTTGAAAACGTAATGCAGATGATATATTATTATTATTATTATTATTATTATTATTATTATTGGCGTTGTTAATGGTGTATACATATATCTAAGGATATAAAGCACAGATATGTATTTACTTCTATTTGATAATTTTTCCTCATTTATATAATTTAGGTTTGGGCAAAGTGCTCTCCGTGTCAGAGTAAACAGGTATATTGTGAATTTGATTCTTATCAGATGGATATTACATTGGTATTGCTCGTGTTATTAGAGACTTCAGCCTTTTGTAAGTAAGAACACCTATCCAAATTAATTATATACAGCAGATACAGTAGATTATACATATGTTTACAGTTGTTTCCAATCAGAGTATCATAATTCCTATTTTTGAAATTCTACCGGCAAACCATAAAGAAAGAATGCCAAAATTATAATTAATATTACTTGAAAAACATAGTACTAGATCTGATCTAAAATCAAATAGTAAATGTATTGGTCAACTCTATATGATCAATTTCAACATTGCGTTTAACACAAAATCAAAGATATGATTCACTTTTGCTTAAATGTTCCAAACTATATATCCTGCAATTTAATAACTTATAGAAAGTATTTAAGGAAAGCTTGAGTTTCGAAAGCTGTCTAGATTACTGTATCTGTACTGTAACAATTATATTATATTTCGGTTTTCAGGTAACTCAACCTTCTCGGGAACTCCGGGAATAATTAAGCGAGAAGTGACCCAAAATGCTACTTTCCTGTGGAATTTATCAATACCATTTAACGTTTCGGTAGATTTTGCCGTAATGAGAATATATAAAGGAACAGTAATCGAAATAGTCAAATTATATTTTACCATTATGATGGTTGTATATGTGATGATCCAACCCTGAAATGTGTCGATAAAGGATATCAAGTTGGTTTTAGCATGAGTAACATTGATGTTGATGATGCTAGTAGATACACTATCTCCTTGACATATGGATCTGGTCTTCCGCAACAAAGAAATAAAGACTCTTTACTTTATATTTATCGTAAGTGGCAATTCGTAATGAGTAAGTACATGTGCGGCAATACGTATATGAATTCATAAATTAAATCATGACGTCATGATATTCTACCTTAATGAAGTTCGACATTTCATAGAATTACTAACAATACCTGACATAATTGGTAACATATCGGTGAAAGAGAATTCGTCATTGACGTTGTGGTGTCATTCTGAGTCAACGTCTCTACCTCCGGAGTACAGATATCTGTCTAACGTGGAATATTATTGGTCTGGAGTCTATAATGGAACAGGAAGTAATATTACTACAGCTTTACTGAGTAGAGAACAACATAGAAGTGAGATTATGTGTACGGCTAAGGAACAAGGAACAAGTGGTTTACTGTCTGTTAACAACAGTGTCATTTTAAATATACTATGTAAGCGTGAATCATATATTCGAAATATAATATATAAATATAAACAATTAATGACATTATTTTATCTAGTTTAAACGAATTAGTGACATAATATCTGTTTTTGTTTTAGATCCTCCCGGAAATGCTATTCTTACATCTAACAGTACATCAGCAGTACAAGGGAAAGAAGGTTTAAATTTAACCTGTCATCTACCTATTGATCAACATGGGAATCCCGATAATATGTATTTGTATTATTGGAAAGATCCATACAGACAACAATGGTCAATGTATACTCATAGTTCTCTAATCATAGAATATAATATGATTAATATCACTCTACATGATGGTGAATGGCAATGTAAAATTTGTAATGTTATGGGAAATAGTACTGGAGGTAAAATCTCGATTGTAGTTAATGGTAAGTATTTATATATTTAGAATATAATAACAAATAGCTTCTTGGTATTCGTAAGAATGGCTGTAAAATTAATATTATCAATTTATCTTAACTTTTAAAGTCTTGATTAAATATCTTTAGCTTTACCAGCAGTCCATCAAAACCCTACAGATACCATCATCATAGTTAACGAGACATTGGCCATTTCCTGTAGCTTTAATGCTAAACCTGTAGCTAATATAACCTGGATTTATGATGAAGTTGGCACACCTGATATAAATGTTCTAAATATTACGACACATGAAATGGATAATAATAAATATATAACAACTACCAGTAATCTGTCATGGAAAACAACAAATGAAGACAAAAGAAAATCGATAACAGGGAATTATACTTGTATAGCTAGGAATTATCTAGGGAATGACATGTCTCGGACTGCTACCATTGATATACAATGTGAGTTCTGCAATACCTAAAGAGAATATTAAATTACATGTTATGTGAGTTGGCCAGATCAAATTGATAAATATTATTATTTTAATTAGTTGTTTTATGTTATATTATGACATTTCTTACATAGACTGGCCTTGGTCCATATTATTCATAAGTCCAGGAGATACATCCGACATAGCTGACGTCATAGAAGACACAACTTTCGTAAACAGAACGTGTAGCACTGACTGTAATCCAGATTGTAGCTATATCTGGATCAATAACACTAATGGTGTCAATATATCTTATACACCATTACTAGACCTCAGTAAACCTGACCGATATGATGCTGGTAGTTACTCTTGTAAAGCTTATAACAAATATGGAGAGCTGAATAAAATATTTACCTTGAATATTAGATGTGAGTTTATTTTTAGTTAATTGATATAATCATAAAACATCCTACAAATTACCATTTACTATTCAAATAAATATTATAAAGCTTTAAAGTCCTAATTTGCATGTGTTTATTTTTCAGTTTCACCTTCAATATCGATAACTACATCCAACAGTTCTGAGATTGTCGAGATAGATAACATGACATTCACTTGTAATGTGACTAGTAATCCTGTCTCTGATATTAAACTATATAACATGACGGACAATAACATGTTATTTACATGGAACAGTGCAAACAAAGGAGAATATCAGTTTATAAATGTCCATTGTCTGGATACAGGAGAATATATGTTTACAGCTAAGAATGATATACCGGATGAGCATTATATAATGAAAAACACAGCTTACATTGAGGTCATGTGTAAGTGATGTGACTTCATTCATAATTAATGAATGTTTGTAATGAATTTTTGTAACAATTTTTTGAAAAGGAAATATTAGTTTTAGTTGTTGCTTACCATATTTTGTTATAGGATTCTTTATAGGTGCACCTCGTAAATCTTATCAATTTCCCGAAAATGACGTACATTGTGTTCCTCTTGGGAATAATTACACACTAGAAATTGGCATAATCAGTAATCCTAACCCATTAGTAACATCACAAAGCTGGTCATTTGTAGATTATAATGGAACTCTACATGACAATCTGCCTGATAATGTCGACGTCTCTTTTCATCCCGGAGTAGAGCGTCTTACAATAATTGTTAAGTTGATCATTACTGATGCCAAATCTATTAACTATGGTAACTATTGTCTTGTGGCTGATAATAACTATGGAAACATGACACCTGTTGTACTAAGTGTTTTACCAGAAGGTAAGTACTTCATTTATGAATATCTATTATAATCCAATGAATCTGACGTTGCTAGAATTAAGATACTACATTTGAAGATTGCATATTGATAATTTCCTGGATTTAATTGAAGGGCCACCAATGCCGCCGTCAGCGCCTCGTCTAATAGATATAACAGCTATTAGTATTAAAATCAATTGGACAGCTGGTTTTAATGGTGGATTTGAGCAACAATTTACTGTACTGTATAAGGCGGAAGGAAATGATATCGAGCATCAAGTTAAAGTAGATACTAATCAAGAAGTCAATAAAGGAGATATAGTTGTGTACACCTTAAAAGACGACACTACTGTCCAGTCTAATACCTCATACAGTATAAGGATAAAAGCTGAGAACGATTTTCAAGACAGTTCAGTTACTTATGGAAATCGAGCTAAATTTAAGACTTTAGGTAAATATTCTAGCTTTAGTTCAATATCTGAGAAATCATTGAATGTGTTCAATGTTGTTACTTAACATCTTCCTGGAATTCAGAGAATCTCACGCCAATGAAATAGGTAGCCAATTCTACTGTCGACCAAAAGGTTAATCCGTTTAATTTCATTGTGAGATGTTTTATAATTCATTAATAATATGACTCTATCAGATCATTTCTCTAGATATTATACGCTCTCTTATATATCCCGTGGTTGATCAGTCTAGAAATCTTACTAAGGTCACTTGCTACTTTATTTTGTTATGTTTGATAAATATTTTCAGTAAAAGCTATCTTTACTAAAGATCCAGAGATCACAATCATCGAAGATAGAGCCGAGAGCCACTTTATAATATCCGGTTCCTTGACTCAAATCTTAGAAGAGAACTGTTTTAAGGACATTGCCATCTGTCATAAAGCTAATATTACTGTACCAACAAACCAATATCTGAGGTCGACACAGGTTCCAGATATATACGACTTTACTGTAGATGTACCATTAGCAGATCCAGAAGAAACAGAGTTTATTTTTTCATTCTGGATGTATGACGGAGATGACTTGTTGTATCAGGATGCTAATACAATACCTATTGATATAACTGGAAGTAAGACAATAAGATTGAATTTGAAATACTATGAGTTATGTTATAGTAAATGTATTTTTGGCTGTCTATTCATCTTTCATTTGTTCCCGCTATTTCTTTGACCAGTTATTTACGTGAAAAGACCAATTAATTAATGAACGGATGAGTAAATAATTTAACAATACCATATTTTTATGTTTATTTCATTTATCATAAACAGGAAATATTGGAATGATAGTGGGTGTAGTAATTGCTGTTGTCTTGGCTGTCGCTGTACCAGTTATATTTATCATATTGTGGAAAAGAGGAATACTTCCTAAAAGTAAATTTAAATAAATGAATAATAATATTTAGTTGCTACATCCAGGTTAATGTCAATCTATATAGTGCGTACAAATATATATGTTTTGAGTTGTGATTTTATGCGCATATCTATCTATCTATCTATCTATCTATCTATCTATCTATCTATCTATCTATCTATCTATCTATCTATCTATCTATCTATCTATCTATCTATCTATATATCTATCTATCAACCTATCTATCTATTTATCTATGTGTGTGTATGTATGTATATATTTACATTTTATATATATATATATATATATATATATATATATATATATATATATGTGTGTGTGTGTGTGTGTGTGTGTGTGTGTGTGTGTGTGTGTGTGTGTGTGTGTGTGTGTGTGTGTGTGTGTGTGTGTGTGTGTGTACAGTCAGAATCCGTAATAATCCGGATAAATGAGAATGTCGGAATATCGAGTTCGTGACATACCGTAGTTTCTGTAACACATTTTAAATCATAAAGATATACCTCCATAGTCCATCAGATTAAATCATGATCTGCTCTTTGGAAATGTCGAACATTACAGGTCAATTTACATTGAAACGTCACATTATGTTGGCGAAATGAAGTATCGGAATCAAAACGCGAAACACGATTTTTGTCGGATTAAAGTAATTTATAATGGAGCTAAATCAGTCACAGTCAATATTGTGTCGGATGTTGGATTTGTCGGATAAACGATATCCAGATTAAGGGATTCTGACTATATATATATATATATATATATATAAAAATATATATATATATATATATTATTTATTTATATATATATACACACACACACACTGGCACATACACACACACTGGCGCACGCACACAGTGACACACACACACAGTGACACACACACACACACACACACACACACACAACACACAAAAACACACACACATACACACACACGATCACGTGCACGCACGTGTTTGAGTATGTGTGTGTTTGTATGTGACATTTCTAGGTTTAGACAATGAAGTAAATTAATCATCTCATATTTTCATTATTCTTGAAAATATTCACTCTAAGATATAAATCACGTACTAGTCAGAACATAGACCTTTGCAGAAGCTTATATCCTATACAATAAAATCTGCAGTATAGGGTTATTAATATTAAATATTTGCATTTGTGTAGTTACAGAAAGAAAGGACAACTCGAACCAATACTGGTATATATAATTTCATTTTATTAAATTGTAAGATTGAATGCTAATATTAACATATTCCAACCTTTAAAGATAGCAGATATACGAAGGATGATAATGTATTATTTAATAAACGGATTATTTTTAATGTATATTCTTGTCTTGTAGCTCTGCAGATTATGTTAATGTCGGCTCTATTTATGAAGAAATTGTAATGGATTTATCTCATGAAGAGCAAAAGTGATCATTAACATATTTCAGTGAATTCGTGTAGAGGAGATGAACATAATAGCTCACCTATTGGACGAGAAACTATTCCAGGTGCAGCTTCTGGACAGGTACGTATCTAAGAAAAGAAAGATAATATGATATGCATCATAGTAACAATTTAGTTTATATTGATATAATATCTACCAATGATATGCTAATTAATATAATCTTATAACCTTTATTTCATCTCGTTTTATTATTTCCAGTCATATGTTAGCAATCTAGAATATGAACATCTCGGAATTCCTCAAAGACTGCGACCACGAGAGAGTCAAAACACATCATATGAACATTTGCCAGTTAAAATACCACAGCCGTAACTAATTTCGTTTTTATTACTAAAAGGTTTTTCTTTAAAAAAGAAGAGAACAGCACAAAACAAACAAAACGGAAATAAACAGCAATATATATATATATATATATATATATATATATATATATATATATATATATATATATATATATATATTATGCAGATACCGTTAGAGTACAAAATGTGGAATTACAAAGCACAATAACAACTACAACCACTAATGCTATTACTATTGCTGCCACTGCTACAACAACAACTAATATAATTATTATCATTATTCCTACTAGTACTACAACTACTACCTTCACTTCTTCTTCTACTTCTACTGCCAATTCTACTACTACTACTACTACAATAACAACTACTACTTATACTAGTACTACTATTATAGCTATTACTGTTGCAATATATATCACTACTAATATATAAAGAATGAAAGATGTAAATGTATTAGATAAAAGCAGACAGGATCTCAGTTTTCATCAATTTATTTAATATCTTTCAAAAAAAGGTAATCAGATAAGTGTCAAATAGTAAAGGAAACTAGCTTAGGTAAATACTAATAAAAACTCTCCTTAATAAGGAAAAGCAGATATGTTATAAGTATGTTTTTTTAATTGTCTAGTTAACTTGTATCCTATTTATATCTGATATTTATATATTTTTTGGTTATCTTCTTTGATCAAATTTTTTTATTCGAGTATCACCACGTTTTTATGAAATTTATTATATATAGGATGAAGATAATTTACTAGATAAATGTCATTAATATTGATAACTTAAATGGAAAAAAATTATTATAGAAAAATAAAAGTGTATATACATAACTGTTTTGATTTCAACATTTAATTTGTTTTATACATTTGCTGTTACCATTTCTATGACGCATTGCTATGACACGCTATTACGGTCTGCTTCAGCTAAACAGGTTTAATAGTAGTCGCTTCGTGACGCCTGCTCGATGTAAAAACTGATCTTTGAAGACAGTGACAATTGGGTTATATAGTTTATATAGTATTGCTTTGAAGAAAGATACAGCAATTGAAAAATAGCTATAAATAGGGCTGCTTAGATAATTAAGCTAAACATTCTCACTACTGCCGTGATCTGACTTGGGTGTTCTACTCCCAAACTCCACGGCTGTAGGTGATTCGTATTTTGATTTTGCTTGGTGGCTTAGGGACTGGTGAGACATTACACATGTCTCAGCAAGAAAAGTCGCCACTCTGGATTCAGTCCCCTGAAGAAACGTCCAGAGTTTGAATTCACGGTTCGAGATTCTCTGTGCCTGTGCCTTATAACACACAGCAAAAACTCACACACACACACACACACACACACACACACACACACACACACAACCCACAACCATACACACTCTCACACACACACTCACACACACATATTAAAAAAGAAATATCTTGAACTATCTTCATTAACTCTAGCCTCCTGGATTGATTGAGTATATATATATATATATATATATATATATATATAAGCTAGTGAATTAAAATGTGGAATTTATTTTAGAATGTGTCTTTAGACCATTACAGTAAAACAAATTTTATTAAATTGCTTTGAAATGATACGCCTTTCAGAAAAATAAATGTTACTCTCCTTTTCATACAGAGAACATATTAATTACGAATAGGATTTATTTAATATAGGCCAAGGTTACGAAATGAATAATGCTGTTTATGATAAATAGTATTTAACTGAAGTTTGATGAACTAACAATTATATCAAGTTATATTTTTAAGTAAGTAGAAAGTTTAATGTTTTCACAATTGCCTTGTAGATTGTACATATTTTATGGTGGTCACGGTCTAATAAACCTTACTAGGTTGAGAACGGTAAATAATACTTATCCTGTTATGTTTTAAATTTAAAGAATGTATCCGTCATATGAAAACATGTGCTTATTAAATTGATATAATCACTGTGTGTGAAGCCATTTACTCACGGGCAAGGTACTTGAATATCTTAAATAATCTCTGTGGATGCAATATATTCTTAAGCTAATCAGTCAAGCATATTTATCAATATTTCAGAAGCCGGTGACGATGGCTTCATTAACACATATGTTGGCCACCGTTTGTTCTTACTCTCACTATGATTGGCTATTACAATTACGATTACGCTCAATCACACGAGATCTGTCGACGTATGTGGCAATGATGTGACGGTGTGGACTTCCCAAAGTGTCGTATTGGTTTAATTATAAATTTGTTTCCCGGTTGCCAAAGCAAACAGTGCAACGGTTAGTGCGACAGTAGGTTTTGAATTGGTTTATGTTATTTAACCCGATCCTTTATATCTAAAACGGGTTTATCGTTCTTGTATAAATATACATATATTTTTCTATTCATGCTATGATTACTCATGCGATAAAACCCTTTTTGGGGGCAAAGAACGTATGCGAATATAAAGCCCCGCGAATTGGCTAATGGGTAGGAATTCGCAAAATTACAGGGAAGAAGGTATGTTGGGAGAATATGAGATGGCAAATAGGATGCAAATACAATAATTGCTCAAGCACAGCAGTAGAAGAGAAATACATTTGCAAAGAAGCTTAATATAGAGGAACAGCAGAGATATATGTTCAGGATAGCAAAACAGTTGACAAAGGAAAGGCAAGATATATTTGTAGTGAATTGTTTGAGGAGTTAGAGTAGAAGCATAGCTATTAAGTCAGATATTGCTAGGAAGATATAGAAGGGGTATATGTATCACCTGCTGAACTTATAGAATCTTTGGGATTGAATGATAGGAGGTGTGATAGTTGAAGATAAAACATGTGAAGGCAGGTAAACCGATACAGTTGGTATGTGACATCATTTGTTTAAGTGGTCAAAATGGGGTAAAGAAGATCACAAAGATATGTGACATAACTACGGATGATGAAAATGTAGAGAGCGACTGGAAGTTAAGCACCTTTATGCCAATATAATAGGGTAAATGTGATCCATTGGAGGTTGGGTCGTATCGGGAAATAAAACTGTCAGAACGTGGAATGAAGTTATTGGAAGGGGCTTTTGAGAGAAGGTCAAGGACAGAAGGTCACCATAGATGGAATGCAATTTGGATTGATGCACTGGTAAGATACAATTTATGTAATATTGGTAATGCAGCACATAGTTGGGTGTTGCTGGCTGAGAGAATGGGGGGTAAGGATTAAAGGAGAAGGTTGAAAAGGTGCATGGGAGCAAAAGGTTTGTAAATTAACATCAACTAGAAAGGGTGGGGTGGATGGATAAATAGGGGATAGCCAGGTGTAATAGATTCACCAAGTACAATTGGGGACGTGTTTGTGTCCAAGATATGTGAGAGAGCAAGTGATGGAGAGGATATCGACATAGAGGAAAACATCTAACTTGAAAATCTGTACAGAGTTGGAATGTTTTGTTGTAACCATCAGTGGCCACAGTGCGTTAGGCATATACAACGTTTATAAAGCTGTCATGAATCTTGCCGAGGAAGGATGTGTAATAGAAGTTAAAAGGGAAGGTTTATGTGACATGTATGAGGAGTCCAATGGTGTATGGAAGGTATATTTTGTCCATGAATTAGCGGACAGACATGAGAATCCTGCGATTGGAGTGTGGCGTGACTGGATCAGGTACCAAGTGTACAGGCGAGAGAGAGAATGGGAACTGAATTGATGACTGAAGATGTTAAGTACAAACTTTAATGTCGCTGCTTTACGGCTACATTTATGCACAAGGTAGGCTAAATGGGCCGAACGACATTCAAAGGTAATGAGGCGAAATGAAAAATAAAACACCCATCTGATATAGCCTGGCAGAGGTTTGAACCCATATGTTACAGATCTGTGACCATCTACACTACCAGTTGGGCCATTGAGACGCCACCATGATTTTTTTAAAGGAATTGGTTGAAGTGTCTGGACATGTGTCATGGAAATATGGTAGTGAGTGGATGAAAACAAGCATGTTGTATGAGGTGGACTGTGTTAGAGTTCGAAAAAGCCTGAGGATTTTATGGGATCAAGTGGTAGACAAGTATATAAGAGACACTGGGGCTGAATAGAGTAAATAAACAAGAAAATTAAGAAGACCTGAGTGATAATCCACTGTCCAGCCACCTTGTAAGAGGGGAAAACAGCTGTAAAATGCATTGTTCTTGTTGTTTTCGTTTATATAAGTCTCTAATTTTTCTTTTATTTCTTAATGATTTGTTGTTTACTTGACTTATTCATATTTTATTCGCTTGATATGTTGCTCCTGTCCACCGCCAGAATTACATATAGTGTTCCCCAAGGTTCAATATTGGATTACATTTTTTATCATCAATGTGAACGACATCCCATCAGCGGTCAGGTGCAAATTATTTCTCTATGCCGATGACTCTACAATTATTGCGCCAGCTACTAACACAAAGGAAAGCCAAAAAAAGAACTTTTCATTGAACTAGAATCAATCAGGGAATAGCTGATTGATAATAAATTGCCTCTTCCCTTGGAAAGACAAAGTCAATTATCGTTGCAACAAAGAGCAATCTTCATAAAACAAACCCATTCAAGCTCAAACCACAGGCATTGTCTGATCATGTCGGACGAAGGTCAAATACGTTGAACTTGACCAATTTTTTGCTGGAGACTGTATTGCGGATAAAAACATTAGCAAATCAAATTAAAAACTTTCTATATAGTCAGAACAAAAATGTAAATCTAGAATAAAAAATGATGCTAACTGCAACACTAATCCAATGCCACTTTGACAATGCCAGCTAGGCTACTGTGTATCCAAAACAAAATTATTCGATATATTTTGAGGGAACACCTCGGACACATAATTTGGAAAATAAGTTTAGATTGGTAAATATATTGCCGGTGGAACTCCGTGTCAAACAACTCAAATAAATACAGTCCATAATATTCTAAACGACACACCCTCAGTTTACTTAAATACTGCATGCAAATTAACAACATCCATCAAGTTAAATAGTTTGGAAAAGTACAGGAATATTGGCTTGGAACGAATTATCAACGGAAATTAAGTATTTAAAGTTTATTTTCAAAAAAGGTGTTGAACAACTTTTATTTGACAATCTTAATAACCAGAATGCAAGTTCTTACATTCTTTTAAACCTGGTCTTATATTTGCTACGTAACAACTTATTACAGGAATCTATTTATTTTAATTTTGCCTAGTCCACCATCTACCATATACAATAATATTTTCGTGATTTTTCTCCTCATGTCCACAATGAAAATAACTGTGTTCCCTTTTTTATTATCCTGATACGTTAATTTATCTATGTATTTTAGTGTTTATTATATATCGCATCCGGAATATGCATAGCGTAGAACTACAATATTAAATGAAAAGTACGTTTCAGTTTGTATCATCATAACAGATTTTAATATCAACAGTGAACATGGAATGATACTGCAGATAATTATGTTCCGTAATATGACGCGGTTATATTATCATAACGCAATCATATAGGTGTAATTGTACTATGAAACTAGATATTATATGGCAAAATATAGCTTCATGTTAATTTATTTTACATTGATAAATAACTGGTAACTTAACAGTATTTAAAGCAAATTATATACTATAACACAACCTAATTAAGGTTATATTATATTATCTGTTTAAGGATGTAAACTAAATATTCAGAGAATATATGTGAACAAACTTTGCAATTCGAGAGTCTTAAAATGGCAAAGATAAAACTAGAAATAGATTGCAATAGTATTTATACTTGACTGGGAAAATAAAATAAAAATGTCTTTGGTATGATATTAAACTCGTTCGTTTGTTTATTTGTTTCACCTAAAAATGAAAATCGTGTTAATGCACGTATGTTTGACACATACATTTTACCATCTATAATAAATAATTGAGCTAAGTAAACACAATAAAGCTAATTAATGAGTCAGAATAATAAGTGGATCGCTGATAAGCACAAGATGCCAAAATATAGCTCTGCATCAAGATACCTCAGCTACTAGTACATGATCATAAATACTTGATTATGTTTGGCTTCAAGGTTCAACATCATTAGCATGTCAACTGATAACAAGATGAACGCGATAACTGAGAACAGATCAATATAATAATAACTTACCTACACTACTAGAAAAACGTTTCGTCATTGAACTATGGTTTTGTGTCAGGTGATATATGAAGGACAGAGATAGCATTATAAGTTAAAGGATTATAGCATATGACCCACATCTTAATGATTTTTTATTAGATCTGCACCTCGTTATTTATCACGTTTAAAATGCTTGTATTTTCTTTTTCTTTTGAATATATCGCCCACGGAGTCTGTGTGATTTTACTTATTAGTTGTTTCATCATTTCATCTTGATGATTATCCTGCTATGTGTCATAGACGAGATGAGCACTAATATTTTCACTAAAGTACACACTCGTTCATATTTGTTGGCTATTGCTATCGGTTGATTTTACAGTTTCTTTATACTATGAATACCCAAAGTAACCACCAGTTAGCCAAAACCAATATATTAATTATTGTATTAAGAATCGGAAGTTAACAAAGTAACATTTAAGTAATGACTCATTTACTTCATTAGCACCCGATGAATATATAAAGTAAACAAGTTGGTCACGAAGAATATGTCAATTATATACTTCTGGTGATTAATGATTGAGTTTGGCGATAAGAAAATAAAACAATCACCTAGCTAGTTCTTAGACACACAAACATACCGGTATTATAATGTCGTGTCTGTCCTCATTCATTTATACGAGAACACCAATCTACACACATTTACTGATTCATGAACGTATACACACAAGAACGTAGGACATTTCCACGCCGTAATTAGTAGCGCCTGTAGCTCCAGACTTGTCCCATCCGAGTTCAAATTACGGTGTGACTATGCCTACGGGTGTTTAAACTCTCATTGCCACAAATTGCTCTTGGGAGTCGTTTAGTCTACTTAGCCTACCATGAGCCTAAAATATCTGCAACAACAATATTTCACACATGCATGCAAATAAATGAGGAAATTCCTCTATCCCTTTAAGTAAACACGAACACATATAAACACATATATAATTTACTCTAGATTAGCTATATTTTAATCAAAGTGTAATCTTTGCCCTTATTCAAAACATACATTAGCAAGTTAACGTCTAAATATTGAGCATGTTATCTCAATAATTTTCTTAAGCTGGGGAGATCAAAGTTTAACTGTTCCTCAAATTTGGCCGTGAATTGCGTCGTAGCAAAGTAGCGTGGTGTTATCACACCCAGATAGATCAATAACACAGTCAACTAAAGCCTTGATATAAAAAAAACCTAATTTATTACAGATAACAATGATGATGAGAGCAAAGTCTCTGTATAATAAAATATCAAGGTACTGGCAAAACTAGTTAATTAAAAAAAAAACAATATTAAATTTTACACTTTTATATGTAGCAACTCACCACATACAATTATTCTCTGTGCCTGTGCCTTATAGTACACAGCTAAAACACACACACACACACACACACACACACACACACTACACACACACATATACATACACACACACACACAAACGCACACACGCACACATACATAAACACACACATACTCACATATACATACACACACTCATACACGCACGCGCGCGTGCGCACTTGTATGCACACGCACACATGTTAGCACGCAAACATGCAAGCACGCAATTTTAATATTAGTATATCATTGTTTAGATAAAAATGATTAAGTTGTGGTACCATTTAAAAAAAAACGGCTAACATAGCAGCAAGAATAATTAAAAAACATTATAAAATTCTCCAACAGAAAGAAGTGTTGAATGATTATGAATATAGAATTATCACAGCTTATTCTAAACACAACAATCTAGCTGGTTCCTTGGTTTCTAGCAAAATGTAGGAAAACGTTATATTTAACAATGTCTCCTGGAGCTCTGAATAGGTTTTCTTTTAACACATCTCCAGTAAAACAACATAAACCCAATTATAACAATTCTCAGCCCTAGTAATTACTTCAGTAAAACAAAGCAATATTTCCTGAAGTAGATCTCAACCGAAGCCGCAACAAAAATTCATTACTGACAGCAGTCAGATTTCGGTACACACAGTTAATTACTATTAATATGTGTGTTTTGGTATCTTTACAGTTATGAAAGAAAAATTGGAAAGTTGGTTTATTTTCAATTACTCTAATCAAAACAGTTGTTTTGATTATAGTAACAGCGCTTCGTTCTAGACAAAGGCTACAAAGGTTAACAGTTTCTAGATTCTGGTTTGAAATTTAAAACTAGCTAGGGAATTCTGGTATAAATATTGCTGGCAAAGTAAATACTTTAGACACATGCACTTGATAAAGGTTTCTTATAACCGAAACTTATATAGATATAGATTGCTCTTCTTCAAACGGTATTTATGCTTATCAATGCTACTTCTGTAATAAACAATATGTTGGCGAAACTAGTACATCTCTTCGCATAAGAGCTAATGGCCACATATTTACAATTGAAAGAAAACATCAACTTTCTTCTTTATATACACATTTAAAAGTGCACGCAGATAACTCTTCTCTGCCTGATTACAACTGTCCATCTCTCGGTGATTATATTTTAATACCGGTTGAACAAATACACAGCTCAGGTTCTGATTGGCAGGACCGAATTAATAGACTAAAACGAGAAACTTTTTGGATTGATACCCTGGGATCATTAGAACCAACAGGGTTAAACAAAAAACGTTCGGAAGATATATTAGAATCGGCCGAAAAAGGTGACACTGTAGCTCTAATAATGCCGTTTTCTAGAACAGGCAATATGGCTTCATGAATAATAAATATATATTTTAAGATACTTCAAGAAGAGTTATTTAGAACACTATCAATATAGTATCATCACAGCTTACACTAAACATTAAAGCCTCTCGGGTTATTTAGTGTCAAGTAAGTTGAAATAAATACCTTAAAATAAATAGAATGTCTCCTGAAGCTCTGGAAAGGTTAATCACAAACACAACTTCAGTAAAGCGTCAATCGCCCGAAACACAAAAATCTCAACCAACCGTTACTATGTTAGTAAAGCAATGAGATATCTATATAGTGTACATTGGGATACGTTTCAAGTAAAGTTGCTTTAAATTAACTTGAATGTGTCATATAATGTCTAAGTGATATTACTTCTCGTTTTATCTCTTGATAAATTCAATATCTGTGTATATGACTTTGTTCTCTTTGCCCTGTACTTTTCCAGTTTCCGAAGGTTTTCCAATTACACAAAGATCAGCATAAGTTGTGCCATCGACTCCGTGAAGGTTGAACTGTAAAATTATCAAATATAAATTTACTTGAAGTTATAGTTAAGTGATAATAATCATATCGTATTTAACAGATATTTAATTGATAGACTAACAAAAATAGCAACCATACTAATATAACATAATAAAATATAAATAATCAGGAACAAAACATGCTCTCAATTTAAAACAAATCCCAAATCGACAGCGGGCAAATGATATATTTTTCTTAAGTATCGAAATTTAGTATTAATAACATTGAACATTACATAATATACTTACTGGAATACTTCTTTGTCTCTCTCCAGCAACACCATGTTCACCTATAAATATATCAGAACCGATTTAAAATATTTAAAATATTTTTTGTATCCAAAAACGAATAGTTGTATTATTAACACAAATGTTTTATTATTTTAATTAGAAACAGACCTTGTCTAATATTTGACATTGTAACATTTTCATAAACAAATTCTGTTCCAGCACCTAAAATAAAACCACAAACATCAAAGCAAGGAGATAGTCAAAGAATTATAGATTAGGTATACACTATTGTTGTTTTATTTATTGTTATGACATTGATTTTGCCCCAACTTCACTTTAGTTCATTTATAAATGTATTTACATGTAGTTCAGTACAATACATACCTTGGGGCTTTACAGGGAGCTTGGGTTTATTATTCTGCTGATGGTTTCCAGACTTTATTACAGGAGCATAAGTATCACCAGTAATAGGACCGACTATAATTAAGTGTATACAGATATATAAGGTAATGGTATGAAATTAAAACTGATTAGCTAACATATATTAAAATACTAGAAATATGAAAGGGTATTTACATAAATTGGATATTATTATCAACATAATTTAAATTAAATTTGATGACACCTGTCTCTCTACAGTAAAAATGTAATGTATTACTTACATATGTTTGTTCAGAGATGGAGTTGGATAAAATATAATATAAGCTGTACTCCAAGTTAAGTATATTAAAGCCTTAGACTGATGAGATACTATTGACCTATACCTTCACCCTGCACGATATCAGCAGAACTTCCGTCTACAGTCATTGCATGGTTATTATATGCAAGATCCTCTGGCTGATTGTACATATCTCTAAAGAAAGGTGTGTACAATACCAGACATATATAAATGCTAAACGCGTGTTATTCTAATTATATCACTTTCTTCCTTTATATGAATTGATTTTCAATCGGATCGATATGTCGAAAAACGTCTTATAAAATAGTAAAATTTCCTCAAATAAAACCCATCAAGGTACCTTGGCTTGTTAGAGTTATCTGGAAAATAAACAGTAAAATAACAATTAAAACACCAGTAAAACAACAATAAAAACACATATACATAGATATATACATATATACAGAGATACATATATATAAACACGTAACAAAACAGATATATACACATATGCTCATAAACGTATAACCTAAACACAAACATGTATACGTATTTTGTATAATGACATAAATCTGAATGCTACCCACTAAATATTATTTGTGTTAATGTATTTATATTTACTTCTATGGAGTATTCCTCTTTTCCACAATATGATGAATATGGCGACTACAGCGACAGCCAAGACAACGGCAATGACAACACCCACTATGACTCCAATGTTAGCTATTTATGAAAATGGAAACATACATGAAAGTAAACCATCCAGTAATCCGGCTTTGATCATCCGTCCATCCATCTGACCGAAAGTCCGATTGTCCGTCAGTCGTTTCTTCGATCTGATCATTCGTCCGTTCGTTCGTTCGTCCGTCCTTCCGTCCGTCCTTCCGTCTGTCCGTCCATCCGTTTGACCATCCATCCATTCATCCATCCATCCATCCATCCACCTATCTATCCATCCATCCATCTATCCTGCAAGCCATCCACCCAGCAAGCTCTCGATCCATCCATCCCTTCATCCAGTTGCCATCCATCCACCCTTCGATCAATCCATCTATCCACCCTTCCTTCCTTCCATCCATCTATTCAGCAATCTATTCACTTTACTAACAATTCAATCAATAACATAACTATATCCTCAGATTAAGAAATAAGGAGAAGAAACAAAAGATCAACAGATAGACAACAAGTCATATGTATGAGATAGTTTAGATATTTTCATGTCGATATTATTATCGTACTTCCTGTTAATTCAATAATTATACTATTAGCATCCTGGTACAACAAATGTTCTCCATCATACATCCAAAATGAAAATAATAACTCTGTAGCTTCTGGATCTGCTAATGGTACATAAGTGGTAAAGTCGTGTACATCCGTATCTTGTGACGACCTCAGATGTTGTTTTGTTGGGACTGTAATAGTAGCTTTATCACAGATCTTTGTGTCCATAACACAGTTCTCTTCTAGGATATGAGTCAAAGGACCTGATATTATAAAATGTATCTCAGCTCTGCCTTCGAGGATTGTGATCTCAGGATCTCTAATAAAGACAGCTTTCACTGAAAATATAAACAAACAAGAAAAGGAGAAAGCTATTCTTTAGTCAAACCTCTATGCTGATAAAACAGGAGATAGAGGATATAATTTCTAGACAAAGTTCTGAAATAACCATATTAGTAATGAATTATAAATATTTTCACAATGGCCGGAACAATAATATTTTACTAAATAAAGTGGTGGAGCGATTTCTAAATTCCCGAACAAGTTAAAAATGTCAGTGAAGATATTTTATATTTTATTGAGCTCTTGAAATGTAACAGGAACATTTACCTAATGTTTTAAATCTATCCATTGCTCCATAAACAACTGAATGTCCTTGAAAGTCATTTTCAGCTTTTATTCTAATATTGTATGTAGTATTAGACTGGACAGTAGTTTCATCGTTTAAGGTATACACAACTATATCTCCTTTATTGACTTCTGGATCAGTATCTATTTTAGCTTCTTTCTCAATATCATCTCCTTCACCCTTGTAAAGTACAGCAAATCTCTGTTCAAAGCCTCCATTAAACCCAGCTGTCCAATTAATTTGGATGCTAACAGCTGTTATGTCCATTAGACGAGGTACTGATGGAGTCATTGGTGGACCTGTAATTAAAATCACGACAGGTTAAGTATCAAATCGTGGAATGCAATATGTTAATTATAGAAAGTATAGGTTTTATCTCATAAAATACAAATACGGCAACAACGTACTTACCTTCTGGCACAATGCTTAGTGTAACAGGTGTCATGTTTCCATAGTTATTGCCAGCCACAAGACTGTAGTTACCATAGTTAATTGTTCGAGCATCAATAATTATCAGCTTTGCTACTATTATAAGGCGCTCTACTCCAGGATTTACAGAAACATTAACATTATCTGGCAGATTATCATGTAGAGTTCCATTATAATCTACAAATGACCAGCTTTGTGATGTTACTAATGGATAAGGATTACTGAGTACACC
>JAODUP010001910.1:0-46368 GCA_025642065.1 Paralvinella palmiformis | reverse complement strand
TAAGTCACAAAATTCTGTATATATCTCTTCAAACATCTAAAGCACTAAATGGTCAGTTAAGTTTTGTTTTATACAATCACTAAGATGGGGCACAAACAATTTGTTTACTAAGTTTTTTATGTACATTTCTGCTAGTGTGTGTGTGTGTGTGTGTGTGTACTACAAGTTACCCATTGTCTTTTATATTTTCTTAAGGAAACCATGGCAGTACATAGATATCATCTTCTGGTTATCAAAAGATGGAAGAGAGTTCAAAAAACACTGTGACTATGTACATACAATATCCAAGGATGTCATCTTAAGACGTCAGAAAGTCCTGGTAAATGTTGTTTTAATGTTGTTCAGTTGTTGCATGGGTGTTTGATTGGGTGGATGGGTGAATATACACAAGGTTATACCTGTGGATATAAGATATATGATATCTAATTATTCCCAAGTTTACTGTTTTATAAGAACAAAATGCAGTAATTTTCATTAAAAGATAATGTGTAGTTATTGACATAGATATCTGTCTATACGGACTATTTTATTCTTTTGTAATTTTCAGATGTAGTTTATAAAGCAAATATTATATATTTCAGGCAGAAACTGGTTGTGTGACTTTGAAGAAGAGGTGCATGGATTTTCTGGATATCTTGCTCACAGCTAAAGATGAAGATGGCAAAGGCCTGACATTCAGTGAAGTACAAGATGAAGTGGACACCTTCCTGTTTGAAGGTGGCTAATGCATTTTATTCATTTAAATTTTGTAAAGGAAGGTTTAGTTTTAGTGGAGATTAAGAAACTACTGTTGAGGAAGTTTAGGCTTTGAGACATGATATATGTTATAAGCACTGTTGATGATAGCTCCCCCAGTTTGCTGGATCTTTTTCTTTGAACTTTGTTTCTGTTAGGTCATGATACAACTGCTAGCGCCTTGGCGTGGACGGTGTATTCACTTGCCGGACATCCAGAATATCAGAAGAAATGTCAGATGGAAATCGATGAAATATTGAATGGCAGAGAAACTGATGAAATTACCTGGTTAGTGGAGTCATTCCTAATAAGATTAGTCACGTGTTAGATACAAATAGAGATATACTGGAGAAAGTTCTTAAAATAGTGACTGTTAATTGGAGGATGAATAAACATATTTAAAATCTAGGTAGATGATGGCACCCTCTTAGACTGTGTGGATGATCACAATGAACAGATAGATAGATAGAAAGGTCTAAATGAACACAACATATACAGTAACACTTGGATATATCAAACTCGCTTAGAACGAAATACCTGCCTATATCGAAGTATGTTGTTGGTCCCCCCAAACTCCCATTTACTTCCATAGTAAACAACTTCGTTTTTATCGAAAATTCAGCTTTATCGAAGAAATTTTGAATCCCCATGGCATCATAAGCATTGTAATTTACTACGCATATATCGAATTGTCATAAAAACGGCATAATATTTGTATCTGTGGTGTGTGCTGAATCAGCGAGCGTAACAAGTGATCAGACAGACCAGTGGACATCCACAATGCTGCCACATCTGCTTGATGATTATACCTCTGATGACATCTACAACACTGACAAGAGTTGTTTGTTTTATCATATGCTACCAGATAAATTGCTTCTGATGAAAGGTGAATGGTGGGAAACAATTGAAAGAGAGACTGACTAGTCTACCCTGCGCCAACATGTTGGGCACAGATAAACTGCCTCTACTGGTAATAGGCCAGAGCACTAAGCCACACTGCTATAAAGGTGTAAAAACTCGCTCTCCCATACAAAGCCAACCAAAAAACATGGATGATGTCTCCTCTCTTTACAGAATGGCTGCAAGAGCACGATCGACAATTTTCCACACAGAAAAGAAAGGTTGCGTTTGTTATCGATAATAGCCCCGCCCACCCACATGTTGAAGGTCTAAAATCAATCAAGCTCGTATTTCTCCCGCCCAATACAACCAGCATGACGCAGCCAATGGACCAGGGAATAATCACAAATCTACATACTAAAACAAGTGATCCACACCATAGACAATGACCAAATCACACAGATCAGTGTGCTGCAAGCTATGCGCAGCATCCGTGAGTCCTGGAACAAAGTCAAGCAAGCAACAATCACCAACTGCTTTTGCCATTGTGGATTTCAGAGGATTGGTCCCGCCCCCCTTGATAATGACGATGTCCCAATGGCCACATTGGTTGACAGGCTTCGCAAAACAGGCCATGCTGTAGCAGGGGACAGTATTTACTACAAGGCTATCAATGAACAACTGTAAATGGCTGTATCACTGATTGATTTAAATATCATCGACATGGTGAAAACAAACCTGATCGAAGAACATTCAGACAGTGATAATGATCAATCTGCATGTCCACCAGCACCAACCCACAATGAAATGCTCAACATTTGTGACAAAATTTATAGACTCAATAAAATTTTGAAAAATATTTCGCGTTTGCAAGCTCACAAAAAGCATTTACAACTGCCAATCAATGTCACTCTAGAAAACAAGCACATGTCACTGACTTTTTTATGTAAATGTTGTGTCAATACTGTTATATTTCATAATCACATATACACATAGATAATTGAATTTTAGGGTAAGTAATAAATTGATATGTTACATGTATGTATATCGTTATTGACTTATTCTAACTATATTATCATTTCATTAATTATTTGATAAATGTTATTTATATAACTTCGGTTATTACGAACTACGTGTATATCGAAGTATTTTCGTATATGGAAGTATTTTCGCAGGTCCCCTGGACTTCGATATATGCGAGTTTTACTGTATATTAAAAAAAATTAATATTCAGATTTTTTGTTTCCATCCATTTTAAAATTTGTCTTTAAACTGTAAACTAAAATTTATTTAGAATTAGGTCCCATGATGAAGCTGTAAATTACACACTTTATGCATCTTCCTGATTTGAGGTTGCCAGCCATATAAAATAACTCCCATTTCAGCCATTATTATTATTATTAATATACTCCGCTTACATATTTATTCTTTATTTTCATCTTTGCTGTTCTCAGATATCACTTATAGTAATATAATGATATAAAACAAAATTGTGACTCTGTAAGACATCACTTCAGATGAAATTTTTTATTAATCTCACATTTACAGGGATGATCTACCAAAGTTGACTTATTTAACCCAGTGTCTGAAGGAAGCTATGAGATTACATTGTCCTGTGCCATTCATCTCTCGTCTGCTTACTAAGGAAATGACAATTGATGGGAAGACTCTACCAAAGAACTCTGTTGTTGACATACAGATCTACAGTCTGCATCACAATCCACAGATATGGAAGAATGATATGGTAAACAACTGTAAAATAGTACTTTGTTGATATAAAAAATATGCCAAATGTTTCTTTGTATTTTATTTGTGAAAGATACCAATTATACACACATTTAATTCGAATTTTGTTTTCAAGATCATATTTTGTTAATGTATTTATGAAATTGGTAAATATTCTAATTATTTCAGGTGTATGACCCATCTAGATTTGATCCAGACAAGATGGAAAATATGGACAGTTTTGCATTTGTGCCATTTTCAGCTGGTCCAAGGTTAGTGTAACTAGTATATATGTCAGTTTGGTGATCAGTCACTGAATCATTATCATTAATATAGTTTTGATTAGGAATAAAAGTTCTCTTCAATTAAATGTGGTTAAGCATATTATTTAGTAACATGTTCTAGTTTAACAGTTATTTACAGTTAATTATTTTTAGTATTATTTGATGTATATATATATACTTGTTGGATATTGTACTGATTATGTTTCTAGCAAATGTGATGTGTTTAAATTATATTTATCAAACATTGCTATATTAGACTTTAAGAGTATGTGAACTAACACATTCGGCTCCAGATATCTTTGCTTTTTACATAGCAATTTCTTATTTTATAGAAACTGTATTGGTCAGAATTTTGCTATGCATGAGATGAAGACAATCCTTGCACGAATCTTCAGGACGTTAGTATTTTATGTTTATGTGGTGTATCACATTTATTGTCTGTCAACAATATCATTCACCTTGAACCTATTTAAACTGCATCTTTCAAGTCAATTTTCCAATCTGCTTTTATTACCCACTATGCCAGTAAGCAATGTTCATTGATTTAGCCCATCATGCTTCATACTTGTGTTTGTCTAACTCACCTGTCTCCTGAATATTAGTTCATTCTCACCATTTTTCTCTGACACCTGGTCTTTCTTCACTTATCCTAGGTTTGATATTAGCCTTGACCCTAACTGCAAAGTGGAGAAAAAGATTTCTGTTGTGATGAAGACCTCAAATGGAATCAGATTAAATCTCTCCAGAAGAAGCCACTAGATTTCTCTACCAAATCTCAGTCCCCTGAAAGCCATAGTTTGACTTCTGTGACATTACACTAGTTCATTGTCCAAAGAACTTTGGTGGAATAAACCAAAATGTAATATACTATATTTTATTTAGATGATTGTGCTATTATTGTGCAGAAATTAAATCATGACCAAGTTTGATACTTTGATACAGGTAATTTCTTACACTTTCGGGGATGTTTTTGATGAAGAAGGAGTTTTTTATATCTGTCTTTTATGATTGATCTGATAAATGTTAACTTTATTCTTAATATTGAAATTATTTTATTTTTTAATAATTTAGTTTTTTATAATTAACAAAGTTTGGTTTTCTGTTCACTATTTTCTCCATGGTTCATTTTCTTATTGTTGATCTTTCTGGTTCATGAAGCTGTTATTGATGAAATCTGATCATATATAATTTTTTTCCTCTGATATGAATTACTTAATTAAAGAGGTTATAGTATTTTGTATATCATTTTATTCAATTTATAAAATCTAAAACATACATTCAGATATGCTTGCGCATCTGCAAATGTACAGCTACAAACACACAAGGTTTATTCTTTTTGAGGTATAATACAAACACACATAAACACATTTTGTCAAAAAGAGATGCATATTCATATGCTAAACATGTAAAATGTAGTGATACACAGACCTCACATTACCCAGTTTTGTATATAATTATCACATATTTCACTGAACTAATATTTATATTGATTTTTTGTTGTTATGGTTAATAAATTAATCACATGTACTTTGTTATTTCTCTGAATGTATAGCTATCTATTTGTAGTGATTCCTAGTTGTTACAGTTAACAAGTAATCACATGTACTTTGTTATTTCTCTGAATGTATAGCCATCTATTTGTAGTGATTCCTAGTTGTTACAGTTAACAGGTAATCACATGTACTTTGTTATTTCTCTGAATGTATAGCCATTTTATAACAAATAAGTCATTACAGTTTATGTGCTTAAATATGTAGAGCACTTTAAATCATTGATTTGTAATACCAACAAGATATGTGTTATCATAGCAAACTAGCATTGTAATGGAATCATATGACTATACTTAGATACAAAATAATGTTCCTTGTGCTGTACATAAATAGTTTAGGTTTAAAAACATGCATAACTAACAACCCAAGAACCAGAGGATCAAATGTAAAATACATATATAATATGGTATGCTTGTATACACCTGAATATTATTGTTTATAAGTTTTGTTTCTATCTGCATATTAATTTAGTGTTGTGATATTTGAAAATGTCAGAATAAAGTTCAATTTGTACCAAAACAAATGCTTGATTTTTGGTACCATGTGTCATTTACCTCTGTTTATCACTGAATCTGGATTTCACTACATTTTTTTGTAGAATATGATGGCTTGTTTTAATTGTACAGCTGCCATTTTTGACTTATCTCTGTTACCATAACAAGACATACTTAGCTCATATCGTGGTCATTTCGCAGAGAAAGGTGTTTACCTAAATATCATTGTTTAATGGCTACTTTTGTGCTACATGAGCGAGCCAATCACTAAAGTCAGTGAGTGAAATGAAAGATGAAATACAGTTAATTTCATTTCATCACCTAGGATTATGTTTAATGAACGAGTTGATTTGCTGACAACATTCAACATGTAAAATAATTTCCGTCTCTTGTCAGTCAGAGACATTAGATATCTTTATTCTGTTGCTTAAGCCAATGAAATGGTATTTACTGTGTAAGTGTGCCCAATGTTTGATTTACCAAGTGAATGGCGTTGCACGATGATTAAATGAATCTCCGCTGGTGTTTTCAAGACGATTGTAGCATTTCCAGATTAGTTTGCTGTTGAACTCCTCTGATCTTGCAATATATCCATTGTTTGAAACACTTCTTTGGAAAAGGCATAAGAATATAATGTACGATCTACAACATCCATCATAACCATAGGTAAATATTCTTACTGTTCTGGACCCTATAGCTAAGTCATTGATTAAACAAAGATGAACACATTCCTGGGGAAACAGTTCTCTTTATCCCAATAAAATATTAGTAACTGAAGATTTACCATAATATTATAACGTAATTCTTATGCACAGAATAATTCTATTATCACTAGTTTCAAGAGAACCCTATCCTTATATTAATTATATAAATTAACTACAAGCAAAATGAACACGAAATAGTTCAAGAACTCGAAATAATACAAGTGTAACATTTAAACCTATGCGTCATTCTATGATTGGAAACCTTTACGCTAAAGTGCACATGAAATGCAGAAATAAGTATTCTCTAGTTTAGGGTGATTAATAAGTATAGGCTGCATCTACATCAGGTATCTTATTCAACAAAGACACCAGACTGCTAAAATACATACATGTCGATACACACATATAGCCAATACACTCCCACTTGTACGCAATAGAGTATATGACAATCAATACCTATTTAATTTAAAAAAAACTAAATTGTGCTATTTTTCAGCTTGTTTTGACAAACACACTCATATATGAAAAGTTCTCATTCGTTAAATCTATTGAAATATCATAAAATACTGATTTATAATATAATAACATTCAAAGGTTCAGTTGTTACAATTAATCAAGTAATATCTATATTACCTGAAAATTTCAGGTAATATACATATTACCTGATTATATAGATTAATAGTAATATATATATATATATATATATATATATAACGTACGTAGTTTCTACAATCTCCTGGGTTAGAGTGTATGATTCCATACCCATGATCTTGCTAGGCGGGGATCCTGGCCTTGGCACTACAGTAGGAGTTTTTCATCTAGGCAAGGATTTTTCCTCCGAATACCCCATCTATTGTGATCTATTTGTAGAATGTTCAACGGTGTGCATCTGACACTAAAGAAATTGTGTCTTTACAAGTTCCACGGACACGTATAAACTCGGTTAAGAATACTTATGTCAATCGATAAAACCAAGTCATTTGTATATGCATGAGGCTGTACTGGAGGCTGCAGATTGAATGGCATTAACTCGGGGTTTAGGAAGTAGAGTTTTATCGGGAAATTCTTTGATGGCTAGTATTTACAATTGAAAATAACGGAAATATTTTATCAACAGCTTTACTCGTGTAGAACTCCCACTACATTTTACTTCACTGTTTCAATTTGTTTGGCGTTTCTATGGAGAGACTGCATGGCAGTGCATTTCACCACAGACTGCTACGCCACGACGTCAGAATATAAGTATTCGACTCGCTATGCAGAACGGATCTTATGTATTTCCCTTCGTCTCGATTACCGATGGTTTTCACAGGTTTAGTTTAGTTAACTTGGCAATCTTTGCAGTTGATTATAGCTAGAATTATACGTTTTTCATTTTATTATTTTATTCAACTTTCATAGAATAGAGAAAATCCAGGATAAACGTACATACAGCATACTATAAACAAGAACAACACAAGCTTAATACAGCAATAATTTTTAAGAAGATTTTGTTAAAGGTTTAACTAAACGATACTCGTTAGACCATGGCTTTATATAATTACCATTGTATAACATAAATCGTAGGGAGTCGACGAGATCATCAGCAGTGTATGAAGATTGACTAGAATTCGTACAATCTGGGAAAATAAGACTAGCGGGAGAAATACCCATATCAACAATTCGATTTACTAAAATATACACAAAGGTTCCTGGTTGGTGAATCATTTTGAAATATTCTGGTAAATAAAGACTTTTTATATTTATTTAAAAAAGTATTCGCACCAGTTATGCCAAGAGCTTGAAGAAAATTACTATGATGAGATCTTTTGCTGAGACCACAAACATATTTCATGATGTTGCCTTGTGCAGACTGAATATTAGTGACATTATTGACACTCACGGATAGACAATCAACACCATATAATAAAGTAGGCAAACATGGTTTTATATAAGTGAACCTTGCTTTTTGTATTTAAACCTGGATATGACATACCAATATTGCTTATTGAAAACATACTTCATTTATCTTTTGAATCATTGCATTTGTTGCAATTAATCAACAACCTTCCAATTAGACTAACTGACAGTGATATTTATGGCATCAATTAATGTTTATAGTGTTCTACCTATATGATTTTATATGTGTATTTGTGAGAGTGCTGACAAAGATTCTGAGCACAATATCGACGTTTTGCACCGATCGCGGCTATTTTCAACCACTAGGCAGGCCCTAATCGAGCTTAGGAAGGACCTGTGACTAATAATATTATCATTTTCAAGACCTTGATGTAGTATTATTAGAGGAAAAGGTAGTTTTACATATCGGCCTGACCCATCGCCATCGGCATTCGGCGCCATTTTGTTTATTGACATTATCAAGCAAGGGCCCATGGACGAGGAACAAAGTCAAACTATCATCAATCACTTTCAAACAAGTGGGTTTGCAACGGAATGTAGGCATGAGGATGTTTTTGACATTACTAACTGTATATGTGGTGTTTTCATCATCCCTTGTTACAGGTGACAGGTGACAGGTATAGCCAAAATAAGCACGACACTCATTTGTTCTTCCAAGCATTCATCGCCATCAACGTTAAGGGTATCAGGAAACCTGAAAGAACAAGTAACCGGCTGTTCCTACTATATATCTGTGCACTGCTTATAGCGCAATCAGCGGACCCAGAGAGAAATCCTGGTCCCAGGACGCCCAAATTTCCCTGACAGATATGCAGTAAAGGAGTCAGATGAAACCAGCGATGAGTTGCATGGGACCACTATTCTACATGGCTACATGTGACATGTATTGGCATGGACACAGAGAAATACACCTAACTAGCCAATAATTCCAACATCACATGGCTTTGTGATAATTATGAGAAACCAAATCACTCAACTACACTCTTTGCATTGGCACTTGCTGATGAATCCACCAACATCTATAGTGTCCTCTCAGAGAGTGTTAAGTTGCACATCTCCTCATCATACACCTCGTCTTGGAACATGAGCACGTCTATCGGCGAATCTTTAGCGTCATCCTCCCCAAAGGCAGCAAACAACAATGTCAATTAGAGATGGCATCCGGATACTGCCAAAGTATTAAGCACAAGAAATATGAGATAGCAATCATCATTGACTCATCAGAACCAGATGTCATCATGTTCACTGAAACCTGGCTAAATCCTAGCATACAAAACAACGAATTCCTGCCTGATACCTATGAAGTCCATCACAGAGACTGGCCTAATGATGCTCATGGAAGTGTACTCCTTGCAATCAAAAAGGTCCTTAACAGCCGAGATATGAACTGGACAAAGGAAGCAAATCATGTAGCCCCAGACACAGAAATAGTCTTTGCAAATATAATAAAATAAAAAGAAGGGATCCATACTCCTAGGTTGTTGCTACAGACCACCGAACTCGGACTTAAGCTATGCGAACTCTCTCACAAATAGCATCCGCAGTCTCACACAGCACAACCTATCATCCACCGTATGGATTGAAGGAGACTTCAACCTGCCTGATATTCAAAGGGAGGAGCAGCAGATCACTGGTCACAGCAATACCAAATCCATCAATGAAGCATTCCTCACAACCTTCCAAAACCTCAGCCTAGAGCAGATAGTACGATTCCCAACAAGATGTTCAAACACTCTGGACATCTTCCTAAGCAATAGACCCACATTGATAAATAGGGTGTAACCCATGCAAGGCATCACCGACCATGATACAATGGTCTACATCAATACCAGTATTACACCCTTCAGGCAGCGCGAATTGCTCAGAAAGATCACCCTGTGGAAACATGCAGACATGGCTAAATTGCGATCAGACACTGGTAGTCTCTCAGCATTAATGTTACTCTGAGACTAATCCCGTGAACACTCTGTCGAACATGCTCAAGCAGCGTATAGGGAACATCATGGAATCAGTCCCTAGCAAAATCTCTTCTACCCGCTTCAGCCCTCATTGGATGAACTCCAACATTAAGAGCCTAGCACTATGTAAGAAACGGCCTTATAACAAAGCCAAGTCTACTAAAGACCCAGATCACTGGAGCCGTTTGAAATGTCTAACTAAGATCCAACACACATCATGCAGAGATGCATACAACAGCTATGTCAGAGACATAATAGCTCCTGACTTTAAAAACCGCCCGAAACGTTTCTGGAGATTTGTCAAAAGCAAGAGGTGCGACATCAATGGTGGTGCTCTGCTTATAGCAGAGGATTGTCTGGTATAAAGTGATCCAGCTATCAAAGCAGACATAATGAACAAACAGTTTACATCCGTCTTTACTAAGGAGAGTAAAGAGCACATGCCTGACCGAGCCTACACCCTCCCAAGACAGATATAACAGTGCAAGTGGGTGGAGTGGCAAAACTATTGACAAATATCAACCCACACAAGGCAGTTGGACCAGACAACATTTGTGAAGGAAACAGCAGCAGAATTAGCACCAGCCTTATCCTTTATATTTCAAGCCTTCGTTTCAGCAAAGCGCACTGCGAGATTATTGGATTGAAGCTTCTGTCTCACCAATCTTCAAGAAAGGCGACTGAAGCAAACCAGCTAATTATATACAAGTATCTCTGACCTGCGTATGTTGTAACCTGATATACCACATCATTACCAGCTCAGTCATCAGCCACCTCTATCATCACAACATATTGACAGACGCACAACATGGATTTCGCAAGCAACGATCCTGTAGAAGTCAACTCATCCTAACAGTAAGAGACCTTGCCCAGGATATGGAAGAGAAATCCCAGTTAGATGTAATTCTTCTTGATTTCTCAAAAGCATTTGATAAGGTCCCACATGCTAGACTGTTACTGAAAGCCGCCCACTATATGATGTGACAGGTCACACATTCAGCTGGATCGAACAGTTCCAGGCAGGAAAACACCAGAAAGTTGTCCTTGACAATAAATGGCCGAACACCACAGAGGTCACGTCGTGAGTACCCCACAGTACAGTACTGGGACGACTGCTGTTCTTAATGTTCATTAACGACTTCCCCCAAGATGTCACTTCAAGCGTTGTATCCTCTGTCGAAAGATAGAGAAGCCTGCTGACTTAGCCCTTATACAAGACGACCTTAACACCACACAATGTTGGGAGAAAAAATGACAGATGGAATTTCATCCAGAAAGGTGTCAGCTATTGCGAGTCACCAACAAACGCAATGTCATTCAGGAGGACTGTACTATCCATGGTCATATCCTGAAAACTACAGACACCGCCAAATACCTTGGCGTGGAGCTGCACAATAAGTTTAGCTGCCAGAAGCACACCCACAGCACAGCCTGCAAAGCAGATGCCACACGTGCATTCCCACAAAGAAACATGCGAGGATGCCCACTATAGATTAGGGCCCATTGCTACTCCACACTCGTTAGGCCTATCATGGAGTACGCCAAGACTATTTGGGACCATCACACCTAGAAAGACATTGACTGCCTTGAGAAGACCAAACGTCGCTCTGCTAGATTTGTCTACCAAGACTTCCAGAAAATCCTATCTGACCCATGTAATATCAGCCACCAGAGGAACACTAAAGTTCTTCATCCAGTACTCCAGAATAACAACAATGCAGTACTCCTTCTTCCCAGATACAGCCCGACTCTGAATCAGTCTCCCCCCAGATGTTGCGGCAGCGCAGTTACTGGAGTCATTTAAGACCAGACTCCATGGCAGTCTCCTAAGATGAGTCAGCTAACACCACCTTGTAGTTGTATATAGCCACGCACCATGCACGCCTTAAATTTGTACAGGCACCACGCTACCACTCTTACTAGTGCACCAGTACACTATATCCATGTTTGGATTTTGTACTTAATAGGAAGAAGAAGAAGAAGAAAGATATAAAATTAAGCCAACAAACCTGTTCTAAACTCCTTATTAATTAACAGAAAGTCATTATTAATTAAATCCCCCCCTCCCCATTTCATATACCATTTCCATATATAGTTTTAATTCTTCCTCTAATTGTTTTGTAATTAGCAATCTCTTAAAATTGATACTAATAATACAATCATTTACAACGAACACCTCGTGGTCTACTAGAACCACGAATCAGTCTGGTAGAAGTTAGTATCAACGGCTTTTCGAAGGTCAAAGCATATCGCAGCAACGAGGGCGCCACCGTTCAGTGTCTAACAGGAGATTCTACTTAGCTGACAACCATTCTGTGCATCGGAATCCACGTATGATGAGAACCACTAATCAAAGTATTCTGGATTCTGTTATCTTTTCTATAAACAAAGTAAAAATATCTGACATATAGATCCCAGTGATTTTGTTTGAATGATGCTCAGCAATAATTTATCAACTGAGCCAGAAGTATGGATTACTTCCAATTTCATGTCATGGCCATGAACCCGGGTGTATCTACGCAGTCTATCAAAATAACTGCGTGCATTTTTTCATATCTGATACTTATTGTATCAGTGGAGCTATTCAGTTGAAAAGTATTATAACTATGGTGTATCTTCAAATATATCTTCGTAAAAAGGTTTCCTACATCATTATAATTTTGTTTAATAAATTTATGTTTAAACGTCGGAGTGTGTCATCGTACATTCTTGTCGGGATTATATATGGCACCATAGTAACTAGTTATTCTGAATTTATCATTATTCTCTCTTACCTGCAATCAAATTAAATGTTAATGTACTTTTATGAAACTTTAGTATCATTTAATATTTTCAGTCATTCATGATAGGATAAGCCCAAAAATTAATCCCCGCAATCGCATCTGTGATTATCGGTAGTAATTAGACATTGTTTAGCATCAAGTGCAACGAACTATTCCATGAGAGTTCCTTTACCTGGAATATTTAATACTACTCTTGCTCTTCCAACATTCGAAGAGGTGAAATATTGCAAAAGACGACACCACTGTACTGTATCAACGCACACGAGATGCGTATAAAAACAACGTGCCATGGGAAAGTACAGCACATTCTTGCGTAAGTACAGTCTGTTTTTCTTATGCAAATTCGCCAGTCTGCTGTGGATGACAAATATCTACGTATCTACAATAAAAATAAAGGTAGAATGTGTATCGTACAGATATCATTAACAACAGCTTACACGGAGTCAGTACTTTGTAGTCGATGTCGAAGGAGACTGGTTGGCGTGAACGCTAGATTTTAACTTCGATAGATAGGAGATTACGATGAACGGATGTGTCTTGATGCGGGTCTTCTTCAGCTTTGTATCTTCCGTCTCCTTGTTGTTCTGGATGAAGTTTTGCGGCTTTGGTAGTGATTGATCCGGAACTCGACCTGAATCCGATGGCGTTTTTTGCTCTGTACCCAGTGTGTATAGCCGTAGATTATGCCCAGAACGAGGGCCATGCCGCTTAGTACACCAGCCATGACGAGGAGCACGAAATCCACCGAATTCTGATCCTTGTTGTGACCTTCCGGGGGTCGCTGAGGTCCCGAGGTTAATACGCGTTCACTTCTTAACTCATGATGACGTCATCGGTATCACTGGAAGATTGGATTCAGTTTAAATAGACCAATCTCTATCGATATTGGGGGTGACGTGTCAGCTGTTGTTGGTTTTTATTATTTCAGTTCCTATTCACGGGGCCGACGTCAAACGAGTTTCCTGAATACGCGTGATAATGCCGAATCGAAAATTTGACGCCGTCCGCTGTTCGAGTCGCTATGACGTCGAACTGCCATCATGTCACGACAACCCGATCGGAAGATCTCGTCTTACATCCGTCCAGGTCTACCTGTCATTCTCCGTAACACGGCACTCGGCATCTTTGTTCTTCACTCGACAACCCCCCCCCCACACCAGCTGCCAATTATTCAGGTAAGACACTGATAACAAACCATAATCATCTCTCCGATGCCGACACCAAGAGAACAAAGGATTCTATATACACCAGTTTCTTCCTCCACATCATAGTCGTAGTTATTATATCGATGGAATTAAACTATCTGGTCGTCTCGGATAATGTTTAATCAAAGTAAAAGAACCAATTAGGGAAAATAGAATTGGGTGTTGTATCGATGATCCTATTTAACAGGTGGTTTGATCCTATTTAACAGGTAGCTTCATTCTATTTAACAGGTGGCTTCATCGAGTTGCAGTCATTCATAGCCTGAAATACGTAAACCAATTTCCCGCATCACCGATATTTATTATTTACAAGCTACAACACATAAGTTGGCCAGTGTTATAACCTCCCACATAATGCCACACTACACAAAAATATCTTATGAGCTTCACGGTGATTGCATGTTATTTGCCATTCGTCCTTTCGACCAGTTTTTGTTGGCGTTTCCGGTTTACTAAACTCTATCACTCATCATGTTTGTCTCTATTTGATAAACAGTGACACCTGGTTAATTTTCTACCTGATTAAATGTTCACATTAATTATATTAATTTGTTCACATGTGAGTTGTAAAGAGCTTTCACTATAAAAAAAACAATTTTCACTGATGATGATTAACTATGCTCACAGTTTATTATTTAAATAAAACCGTTGTTCAAATTGATAAAATCATGCATAAATAGATGTAAAACACAAGCACTGGAAGATTAAGAGTGAACAGTATAAATAACAAATAGCATACACCAAGAATATTTCTAGATATCGTGACTTCTGAAAGCTGCATCAGGTGTAATTTACCACCAATTTGTCGCTAAAGGTAGAATAACAGAATTCATTTACTGAAGGTGTTATTTGTTTGTTTGATTAAGAAACAAAGCACCAAAATAACATGTCATCTCGCTAGATTATACACCAGGAAACACAATTCTAGGAATACTTCGGCAATGACGTATAACAGTATGATAGATAATGCGACCTGAGACGACACAAATATTAGAAATGAATGTGGTTCACGTATTATCTATCTGACCTTAGTTGGGATATTTATCGTGAGCACAAAGGAAAAGGCAATACTGAACAAATATTCTACTTATATTGTTAAACATATGTAAAATATTTGTTCAGTATCGAAAGGTTGCTGCGGCCAAAGAATTGTTAACGTTCACAAAAGTCAAAATAATAATATTGTATTATAAGTTAATACTTTTATAATAAAGTGTTTAATTCTTTGTTTTGAATTATTTATGGTGCTCTCTCTCTCCCTCTCTCTCTCTCTCTCCCCCCCCCTCTCTCTCTCCAAACCAGAAAGCAGAACGAGAACAGCACACGTGGCAATTGTTGACAATTCTAATGGTCAGCCAGAAAGAATGGATGACTCAATAGGATGTTCACAAAAATAACTCTTTGCGGCAGATTTATATCAGCACAACACAAATTACGCTGGGCACTAACAGGTCATAATATAGGACGCAGTATTGGGTTTAGTGATCTTCACAGACGAGTCCAAGATACATTAACATATCTTACAGATGTAAGCAATTATCAAATAGTCAGCTAGTTATTAGAGTAATCGTTTAATTGTATTTACGGTTGATCTGATCACATAATTTTACCTGTTGTTTATGAGATATTGCTACATGATAGAGTCAGACGTATCACGGCATTTAATATATGTTAGTCTCCCTTTCTGGTATCATTTCTAACTGTCCTCCTTTGTTCGTGATAGTACTGAAGAGGATAGTCATGTTTTTGTCACGTGATTCGCTGTGTACCAATAATAACCTTATTGACATTAACAACGAGTGCTTCTACCTTTGGGTAGTCACTTTCTCCCCTCACATACAAACACACAAACAAACACACACACACATACACACACACACACACCATGTTTTCATGGACAAACATATGACTCCACTACAAAGGGTTAATTATCTCCAGGAGTATAAATCCAATAATGGATATTGAGTTATAAATTATTTTCTTTCTTTGGTAAACATCTTGCTTTCAAATATTAACACATTTAGTTGTCTACACCTTACTTCTGCATTAATGAAGTAAGCTTATTCGTAGCTAACTGTTCAAATCCTACTTATTTATATAAAGAAATCCAAGCCAAATATTCCATTTCATTCTGAAAAACTCCAGAGCTGACGCTGGTTCAGATATATCATTAATCATTTGAATAAATCATGTAAAATATGAAAATAATATACATATAGAGAAATATCACAAAACTTAACAAATATATGTAACGTCTATCAAGATTAAATAGATCGATAAGTGAAGCTTAGAATTAGATAATAATAATAATAATAATAATAATAATAATAATAATAATAGTAATAATAATAATAATAATAATAATAATAATAATAATAATAATAATAATAATAATAATAATAATAATGTATCTTTAGTAACGCGCCCTTACTATCATGAGTCATTCAAAGTCACTGTATAATGATACCCAAATAATATATCTGCGAAACCTTAATAAAGGATTTGAACGATAATCACTATTATTGGAACGGATTAAAAATTTCAAGAGACGACACATTTCAAATATCTGTCGGCAATCTATTCCATAAATTGAGGGCTGAAGCACTTGTCGCACAATTACCATATGACTTGAGCCGAGACACTGTCACCTCCAATAGTATCTGACTGGATGACCTGAGTTTTAGGGATGACTTTCTAAAGGACACCAGTTCACATAGGTATTCTGGTGACATATAATTAATAGATTTATAAGTTATTAATAAAATCTTTAAATGGGAATGGTTTCTAATTGGCACACTGATGTGACATGTTCATATCTATCAGTACATTTGTACTGACCGATTCGGGTAATGAAAGGTGTACCGATCTGTAAAATGCTAGTGTTTTAGGGAGTTAACACAATCTGATGATGCTAAATAGATAATATTTGTTTTATGTCGCATTAAGGACGATAATTAATTATTTGTCATTTGACATGGAACACGATGAGGTCAGATTATAAAGATGAAACAGATTATATTAATATTATATAATATACGGACATTGTTTTCATGATTCATTTATAAAGTGGCAGGACTCAAAATAATATATCACTCGAGCTAACTTCTAGAAAAAGTCAAAGGCAATTATTTATATTAAATTTCAACAACCAATCAAATGAAATATGGTGTCCCATGGGTAATCAAAGAGTGACGGTCCTAGTCGGATATTTTTAGGCAGGAGTCAATATTTGTGAAGCAGTCAGTGTTTTCTAAATCGCTTTGAATGATAACTCTTAAAATTAATATCCAGAGCCAAGTTCATATAACAGGATAATACGCAGTTAGTTCACCATATTCTCTAATAGCAGGAACATAATTTATACTGGAAAAAGCATTAAAATCAAACATAATTCTCGGCTCTATACATATGACATTTTGTACTTGCGAAACATTTCATTTAGTTTCTCTGGTTTAGACTGTTCCCCCTGGTTTAATCGCTGCCTAGCTAAACGACACAAAGCATTTTTGATATCCTTATAGCATTCGTACACAATGCCCTAATGTGGACGGCCATTACGGTTCCATAATAGCCACCAGAAGCGCTTCCTGTCTCTGAGCTTACTGAGCTCAGGTCGCCAATATGCATTTGGCCTATACTGATAACGCTTGTTGAGGATGTTGTAATTCCAGTTGGGAATGGTCATGTTTGGTGTGCCTGGTTTTCGGCTGCTCCTTAAAGATGACGAGTTCCTGACCTGCAGTGCGATAGGCACATCTATTAATATAGGTGATCACTCAGATTTTCAAAATGTTCCGGTATGGTATGACATGGGTTAATGGACTTATTGTATAAACTAATAAGGATATGATCTATCCATATATATGTTTCGAGTATGTGTTGGAAATATGTGTAATTCGGTGATTGCGGATACATGAAGTCAGCCACGATGAGATCATTTCCAACAATAAAATCGTACATGATTTTGGGGTGTGCATTAAATCCTTTATTCCTATGCCATGTGCGTTGAATTTTGCGGGCCAACAAGAGCTTTACATTCAGATCACCCATTATGGTGATATGTGCTAGCGTGTCATTGTCATCCACGACTGTTTGGATTGAATAAATTTCGTTATAGCCTATAATATATTTTAAGCAAATGACAGAACACCAGACTTTGACTTTCCACAGATTTAGCCGGAAGTGCTTTTATTAGGTCAATAGAACCAGGTCATACAGGCATAATAATAATTCAAAGTATTTACATTGTGTTTCTTATGATAATATATTACATAGCCCAGTTTCTTTACTATGGAAATGAATGGACGTATTGCCGGACCAGCTAACAACTTCGATCTAATCTACTATTTCTTTATATCTAAGTTATTTATAACCAAGACCTACTGTACATCTCTCCACCCATCCATCTAACAATCTATCTACGTATGTATCTGTTTCAATACTATATTCCATCTGAGTCCAAACGGCAGGATAGTAAATTGTCATCTATATGTGCGTAATGTGAGGTATAGGTTGCTTGTTTTTTATTTATTTTAGGATAAGATCAATGATCTTTGTGTGTAATAGCTGAGATAAAGGCGAATCTTGTTTTCATTTATTCACTAATCAGATTAGATTTAGACGAAATTCCAGGTGCTATCAACAGTTGACTGGACAAAGGCTAAAATACCAAAAGGACACCCCTTAAGGCGTAACTTAACGAGTAACTGCAGACGTGTAAATCCTTATATTAATATAACGGAGAGAAAAAGTGAGGACGTTGTAAACAGAATAGGAGTGTCTTGTTTAATTTCTGTGTAGTTCACAGTTAATGAATATGTCCGGGGGCGAATCAGTTAGGGAATCATCTCGAAATTTAGATAAGGGATAAGTGTAAATGGTGTGAGTGAAAATCATGTCCTCACCGTACAGATTGATGGAATTAATGTCGCAATAATAAATATATCTCAGATATTTTAATTAAATGTAAATTAATACGATTACAACGCTTACACTACGTTATGTGGATACAGGTTACTGATTGAAACTATGTATTAAAAAGCTGAAATTATTTTATTTAAATATTAGCTTAGTGCAGAGAATATTTCTTCGAATTAAATGCATTCAATCCTACGAATCACTAAAGGTGCGCAAGAAATCATGGACTTACTTTAGACGATATGATATTCTTATATGTGATCAAATCTAAAACGATTAGACCAATCGTCTGATAGTGTTTTTAACGATCACTCACTCCACAAAGTTCTAATAATAATAAAGTTCTAATTTATCGACAAGACACCTATATTTAAAATACGGAACTTTAGCTCCCATACATCTAATCTGTTACTTAGAAAAAACGCGACATCCCTTTATAAGGCAAAATATCTCTCTGAGCTATAGGTGTTAATCAGAATTGATCAGAATTGTTCTATGATAGCACCATTTCAAGTAGCCAACAAACACAGAAAGCTTTCCAATTGGTGAAAATGAACAATGGTGTCTTCTGTTATTGCCAGTTTTAATAATACCTTTAATTTTATAATTCCATAACATAAGTATTAGCTACAATATAAGATGACATAATTATCTTCGATGCTATTGTTACTCTGGCAATGTTTATGCTGATAGCTAAATCATAGATTTTAACATCCACAATACTGACTCGTTCAATATTAACGCTCCAACTAATATTGACGGTAATTTGTTGATGTTGAGAAAGGCAATCTTCAGTATGATATTATTCATAGATCATCACACTAATAATCAATTGAATATGCAGAATCTTTTTTAGTAGTCAGACACAGATCTACAATTATTATTGTTCTCTTCTGGATCAAATTTCGATAATTAAATGACGTTTGCATCTGCTTTCGTTTCGTTCTTTACATAGTTGTACTTATTTTATTGTTTTGGGTTGTTTAAGTGTTTATTTATTTGTATTAGGTTCCTCTGGAAAATAATGCACTAAAATCACGCATAATTAAATTTATGAACTACGTAATATGTAAAATATAGATATATAAGCTATTTTATCATCCCTACATACCCTACATCAACTTTATTATGCAATTTATTAACACACAACTATTAATTTTTGTTTTATTTGCCATTATTTGCCATGTTTGAAAATTCCATCTAAATCATCATTTACATATAAGTCATTCTTTGGGTAAGATCTAAAACCCAATTAGGACATCTTGGGTTTTACCAATTCTTAAAGGTAAGTTCAACGTTTACATTCTTGCTAAGGTATTTATCTAAGCGGAAGTGGTGGAGATTTCTAATTTCTAATCAGATTTTGGTTTGTAACTATAGATTCATAATAATGATGTCGCTTTATCCATCTGATATGATCAATACATACGATATCATCCCCATATATGGTCGTAATTCGTTACGTTTAAATCATTTAATTTCCACTAACACTATTTAAAATATCATCCTCACGCAAAAAAAATATTTCTCATCGAAACATGCTTTAAAGAAACCCATACAGTATTGTTGTATTATTAACGAACAACAAAACACTACGTACCTGAACTAAAATAAAGTAAACTTACATAGAAGATCATGATTTATCTGTAATTGCAGTTTTTCTACTGTATCCGTTTCAAACGTGGCAGTGGTTTATCTAATTTTCACTTATAAAATAATTTTCATGTTTATAACATATTTATTGCCGGACAGTAAAATCTTGTTAATTGATATTCATAAAATATAGTTAGTAACGATGAATTGATATTACTGATTAAACAGGAGTTATCTTTATTAAAAGGACACCCCATTTTTAGTAAGGCATTAATAAGAACGTGTAGCAGATGTAATATCATATAAATGACAACCATTGTCACAGTAACTGATAAAGAAATGTTTTAAAGCTTAGTTTAATGACTTACCTGATATCAAGTATTACTAAATATATCACTCAGTGATACAATTCTTAAGTATATAATATCTATTTCATCCACGTATATATCTAATACATTTTAATCCAAATTTAATTAGTGTTAAGGAGACAAACCATGTTTCAGCTGACTTGCATCATTAATCAATTATCTTATATTAATCTAACTCATCTTAAAAGGAAATGGTAAATATAAACAAAAATCTTTGAAGAAATCAATATTTCTATATATTAAATAAGATAAATGTTAAATTTATACCAGTCAATCAAAAGAGGCTCCCACTACAACTAACTTATAATAATTATTTTATCATAAATGTTGCATATCTGATTTGATGAAAAGGTTGCATCTCAGTTACCTGATTGCTGGCAGTGAATTGCCTTGATACAGATGTGAATTTTACAACAGCACATTGTCTATTTATAACACTGCCTTCTGGAATACAGCATTAAATGTGGTCATTTTATCATCATTATATAATACTCGTATAGAAAGTTTCGCTTTATAAAATAATAGTAAACAAAAAGTAAAACCTTTAATGTGTTATTTACTGATAGTTGCAATTATGTGCGCAAGCGAATATTCATATATACATGGAAAAATAATAGTATGGCAGATTGTTTGTTATTCACTTCATGGTACAACAACACTTTCATTTATACAACGGTATCTGTAGTTAGTAATTTGTAATAACTACTCAGAAGGATGATACATTCTTAAACTTTTGTTGTGCAATTTATGACTAGAAAGTGTGATGGTAGTGACATCATATCAACAATATTCTTAACATCTTAACATCCGTCTCCATGGTGTAATCGGTAGCTCCTTTTGTCATATTTCAGTCGTGGCGTAACAGCAATTCTGAAGGATATTTCATCTATTTCTACGCTTCATTATCTAGGGAAATCGCTGGTCCCACTTTGTCTGCCATGCACAGAAGATTGGCCGAAATAATCACACATATCGACATACATACCAAGAGATACCAGGCACATCCACACTGACAATTCCAACAATGATCCACCCAGGAATAAGCAGCCAGAAAACATATTCAGACAGTTACATAACTCCAAATATACTCCTCGATGTTACAAACAATTGTTTAATTCACGTCGACCTATCCGACTGTCATGTCCGTCTGACTTCAGACAGGATTAGTACGAAAATCGAAGAAAGAATATGTTTTGATGATGGATCACACTGTCGGATACTTATTCGTTTGTTATTCACATATTGAAGCTTAATCTTTGTACAGTGATGTAAGCGTAAACCAATCCTACTATCATGGTAACACTTTGAAGCATTCAAGTCATAACCAATAGTATTCGTCGGCTGAAGACACCGGTTTATATACCTATATGGTAGTTGAATTAAATCTTGTTTCTACAGGATAACAATAGTATTAGTTTTCTAGAGACAACATCACCCCCAAATGGCTAATCTGGCTAATCATTTATGTTCTTTCTTTCTCAGTTAACTAAACATAATGACTATATCCCCCCCCCTAAACTAGATGTGAATTGTACCTTCTTGCCATTTTGCAGTAAAATGTGGATACTGATATTGACAATGAAATACGTAGGTGAAGTGTCAGTGAATATCAGTACGTTCCTTTAGCTGATATAGTTCCAGAATTGGTTTATGTGCTGTCATGTGCACTGAAATCTATAACGAGTAACTGTGATATATTTGTTTATGCTTGAAGATAGGTGTGACCAAATAATTGCTCTGTTTTGTCGTTACAAATAGAGTTGATGCCTTGTGCCAATCTCCTACAATCTCCAGAGAGAAAAGTCCAGAATCTGAATATAACGGAGAGCTAACGATGATTACAATTGTTTTAATTCTTCCCAGGTAATGATTTGTCTCAAATAATTATTCATAATCAAATAGATCGTAATTTTAGTCTAAACGAAGAAGTTATTTGAATACATTTATACATCTAGTTATATTTCAGATGATTAGTATGATTTCCATATTTTGTATTATAGTATGTTAAAAACAATAATGGTTATTTATCTTTACTTATCATCATTAAATAATTTGATTACAATCGAATGAACAGCGTAAAGTTGTCGGCGATATTGGTCATAGTAAGAGGATGGTCAAGTCAAATCCCAATATAATGTCACTTGACAAGGATTGAAACCTAGGAAGTACAAATGTCTGCAGTCGGCCATGACTTTGTTTGAATGATTAATATCCAACCAAGACTGCTCTACTGTGTATAAAGAACGATATACACAATTCGTTGTCACAAGGCATGCCGACTGCTCTAGTTTTACTAGATCTGCCGGCTGCCTTTGACACTATTGATCATAGAATTCTCTTGAACTGGCTGTCATCTTGGTTTAGCTTATGTGGAGTAGTCTTGGACTGGTTCGTTTTCAACCTGGCTGACAGAAATCAGTGTGTTAAAGTCGGTAACGTACTATCTGATCCAGCAGACTTAATATATAACGTTCCCCAAGAAATTAATTGGACTTATATTTACAGGTGATTGAATATATGTGTGGCTAATCATGTCACCGAAGAAGAAGTGCAAGCTCATTCATGGTGTAAGCTTAAGGTCATCTACAACATCGCCACACTCAATTGACTGGAGTCTCTGCGCATTGTGCCAAGAGCAGACTGATATCCCACTAACGAGCACCAGGAAATCTTTACGCACAGACATAGGATCCAGCTATGAGTAGTTTTCGTAATATCTGCAATCAACCAGTACCAGTAGACTTAAATCACCTAGATGATGGCAAAGAGAAAAGTAAATGTTTTATTGGTGACGAGCCTGGAGCAGATACCTTACCTCTACATGAAGCGATGACTCCTCAAATCACTCATTGCGTCAAACAATATGCACTAAAAATCAAAAGATTATAGCAATGCATAGTGCTGGAGACCTAGTGGCACTTTAGGCTAAGTACCATACACATTGTCTCGTCAAGTTATACGATACCAACAGTCGAAATATTGAAGAGGACACAGAGGAGAACACTGGTGGGGTCGCTCATAGATTAGCCTTGGTCGAACTCATTGGTTACATAAAAGGGGTTAAGTCAAGCGATCTATCCAGAGCACCAATCTTCAAACTGTGAGTGTGGTGGCTATACTTCTTTGTTAATACACGCTTCCACTGCAATCTTTCATCACTAGGTGCTGGATACAGTATAAAAACATAAATTTCATCAATAAAATACGTTACAACTTGAATAAGCAAGAACTCCTGGCATCACCACGCTCCAATGGAAATATCACTTAAATAAAACAAATAAATTCTAAAAATTAGGAAGCTTCAATGGCTATATGAAGCACAAATTTTGTATATTATTTTTGTAAAATGACGCCCAGCTTAATCTTATCAATGATTGTCCGGAGTCTGTTATGCTTTGTATATCATTAAGTTGTCTGTGATAGCTTGTCATGTGCTACTTGGGTAACAGCTAAAATTAAAGCATGGCTCTTAATGATACACTGTGTTCATTCATATGCATGGAAGATGGTTTTCATATATAAGAACTTGCTGTGCAGCCGGATAATGGTTTTGGTATAAGGATCAAACTCTTCAACAAATGAGGTTCCAGCAGATGCACCGGAATATCAGAAATGTACCATTGTGTAAAAGATATGACCCGTACAGATGATATAAACCCAATCAATCTCTATTACCTTTTAAGATTTTGACACAAATAAATGCTCATCCACTAGTTGACATTACTGTCTTTATATCACATATGACAGAGTTTGTTTTCTTTAAAACACATTTGGTGCATTTTCACATCATTTTAAATATTATATTGGTCCAATTTAAGTTTAATAATATAAAAGGTTCAGGTTGATTTTTTTACTATTCTACTTCTAGCATTTCTAAATATTATCATAGTATTTATATACATATTTTGGGCATTCTTGACTTGATTTATTTTCATAATGAATATTTATACACTATCTCACTCTGTTTGTGAGTATTTGTCTCATTGACATTTGTCTGTCAGTTGGTATTTAATATTTGTTTACAAAGTGTCATGCCTGTAGCCTGAGAGTTAATTGTCCAGAAACTGGTCTAAGAATCACTGTGTTGCATGGCGATTTACGCGTATAGTGGCCGATATATGTTTAGGCTATTTACCAGTTATATTTGGGTGGTATTTATAGTCCATTAATGGTACTCAGACAGCACAACATATCGGCCCAATGTCGGATGAAGATCGGCATCATCGGCCGATATTGCCGATATCGGGCCGACGTCGGGTGAAGATCGGCATCATCGGCCGATGTCGGGCGCATAGCGGCTGTGATCGGCAACTTCGCTGTCTTTGGGGCGTATTACAGAATCCACGTAGTGTACCTGCTGTGAAGGGTCTATCCCAGCAAACATGCATATGTTAGTCCAACGTTGGATATTGTTATGTGTAATTTCGACGTTGACTCCAACGATGTTGGACCAACGTTGTATCAACTATTGTATTTCGGTTGGTATGCAACATGAATCCATCGATGTTGGGCCAACGTTCGGCCAACCATCCACTCTGAGGCGGTACCCAACATGAATCGGTAAATAAGAATAATTAAAATTATAATTAATTTATCTATAAACTAAGTAAAATATGTAAGTTTGTTTTAAAAGACGAATTGCATACTAATATGTGCACACCAATTTTTTTAATTACTTAAAATTTCATTTAACATTTAGTGCGGTATTCAAATGCTGGCAGTTTCAGCAGCATACGATGGCGAACTCGCATGAGTCATTCGTAAAATATAGGTAATATTTCGTTAAAAATGTTAACTATTTATTAAACATATAACTTTCTTACATAATAAAATCACTTGATTACCGCTTAATTATCATTGTTTATATTATAGTCATAGTCGTTTAGAACACAAATGCAATGTAGTTGGATGATAGGCGATACTAGGTGTTTATAATTTTTATTCGATATCAATAACAAGTAGGTCTTGATATTGTTACAATTGTACTGTATGCATATTCCTCCTATGGATACAGTAGCGTAACTAAGGTATGGCAAGTATGGTACGTTCCCTAGGCGCCACTGGAAAGGGCGACATTGACTGGTATTTTTAGCTGATTTTATACTTATAGTAGTTATCCGAAAGATGGCCGGGGAAAATTGGTAGGGGCGTGTGGATTCTGTCTTCAGGCTAGTGAGTATAAAATACTAGCCAGATGCAAGATATGCGTTAGTCTCAAGTTCGTTTTTAGTATAATAATTTCCGCTGTTTTGGAGCTATTCGTGGTGGCAAAGGTATCATAGTTTAAAACACCCGCGCAGATACCTCACCAACCGTTACTAAAAGGGCACTATTCCCGACTGTAGGCTGGATTTTGGAATAGAATAAGTGACACTAATGCCAAAATCTGTAAGTGACAATAATGCCAAAATCTACTGTAACCATTTCAGATGTCATATTTATAAGTATTTACTGAATATAAGAACCGTGCTTGAAGGATGGGAGAGATTTTGGTAAGCAGGTGATCTTGTCTGGTAAACACCCATTTGCATTATGATGGTCACGTGACTCAAATACTCTCCTCGTTGGCCAGTTGTCTTTGTTTCGAGTAAATAAAAGCACTTGGTCTTGTTTATATGGTGGATTCTCTGTCCCTTTCCTTTTTATTTGTTTGGTCTCTGTTTTTTTTATTATTATTTAATGTTAATATTATGATATAAATATGGATTTCATATATCATATTAACTGTTGTAATACTTTGCTGAATAAATTATATGCAGTTTTTGGTAACTTAATTGTGTTTCTTCCTTGATCCTTTGAATTATTACTGTCTTTGTTGTCTACCCTAAGTTATATTTGTGGAAAATTAGTAAAAGGTTACCAAACAGTTTCTGAGATTTGAGACACACAAATTGATGGCAATAGTCGATTGGACCTTCGGCCCGAAGGACTAAAAATGTGTATGACCATAAGTTTTCTAATTTTATAACCTTTGAATATTTTAACCACCACATCATGTAGAACATAACTGATTAGCTGTAAGCTTCCAAGCACAAATACGCTTAGCTTGCAATGATGCCAGAAATTGTTCAGTTTTAATTTATTTCTAAATCTTTTTATCACATTTGGAATAATAGACATGTGACATCGTCGACATCAACACCAAACACCTTTAGTAAATCCATTCATGTTAGGACCAAAACATAAGCCTTGGTCGTTGTTAAAGCCTGTATAAAGCCACACAAATTACACAGGGCTGCCCTCAAAGGGCAATGTGACAGTTAATCGAGATTTGTGTATGCTGTTGAGACTACATGTAAGTTGTAACTTATGCATATTATTGTGATCTGTCCTTGCGTGTATTATTCAACAGAAGTAATATTATGTTCAATTCTATAAAACATTTAACATAAGTTATTTACGTCTTATCAATTTCTTTGTGTTTGTTTCTGATAGCAATGGAGGTTAATATATTAAAACTGGCAGCTGATGAACATCATCAGCTACTTAAAAGTGGAAGATGAGGAAACGGACCTACCAAATAATATCAATCTCCCCATACAAACAATGGATGCTCTGGACCAACTAGAAAATACACTGGATGATTCAACAAAGATGAAAATATTGGGAAGTCTTAACTTGTTAAGTACTCTACATGTTATGGAACTAATGTTTTTTGTTTGGTCACTTTGTGTAGCATCATTCACGCTGTTAACCTTTTCCTGTCAGATTAAATACCTAGTCTCAATTGAGGGTGCTGACTTTTAACCAACCATCAGCAGGATGATGGAGCTATTGTCTCCTCAAGTAGCCCTGGAGTTTAACTGGTGTGGCAGGGGCAATTGGGGGGCCTTCGCCGTCCTCAATATATACAAAGCAGTTCGACACAAATGATGTATCTACAGCCAGTTTAACTAGCATAAACAGCTAGTATGTTGTACATAACGTTTCCAATATAATAATGAACCAGCATAAATACCTAGAGGTTGTACATAATGTTTCCACTATAATAATACTTCTATAAAGATTTAGATGTGTATATTTATGTTCAATTAATACATACTTTAAGAATGTTTTTCACATATATTTGATGGATTATTGCAACTGTTCTGTATGAACTTTTAACTTCATTATCTTTGGTATATTCAATTCAAAACAGGGGCAGCACAGAAACATCTTCATCTTCCTCAGATTACAGAGGTGGACATCTCCGTTCGAGCCCGAGAATGGCTGAAACTGTCAGCTGATCGTCTCCTTGGGCGAAGACACAGCAGAAAGGTCATCCGTAACCAGGAGATTCAGCAGTAATTCCATTTGGACTAATATTGTTTTATATATATATATATATATATATATATATATATATATATATATATATATATATTGGGTATATATGTTACCATATGAATATGAATTTACGTTTCAGTTTATATTGTAGGTTGTGTTTCATTGATTAGTTTATATTTTAGTTTTAGTCTTATTGGTATATTTGGATTAAATTTCCCAGTTGATATAAAATTAGTTAAAACTTCTTATCCAGAAACCAATAGGGTTTGATAATTATCAATGTGGACCTTGTAAATTTGGAAATGGTTTGTTGTGTTCTTTAACTAATTTGTTGGTGTTAGTTACTTAAAAGGATAGATGCTAATGTACTGTGATTGTCGTATGTTGAGACATGTACTATCAACAAATCACAAAATGTGTATCATTTTCTCCAACCCATAGTTGGAATATATTATTAATGAAATGTCTAATTTGTAAGACTTACATAATGTTATTAGTATAAGCCTTATTATAAGTTTGCGAAAGAGATCAATGAGATAATATACATGTACATGTATCTTTGGTGGAATATGCACTAGCTGTGCCATAATAAAACATAATTCATGTTTTATTTGTTTTTGAGGACTATATGGACAACACAATTTACAACATGGATAATTAATGACAACAGAGGCTAAATGTTGGATATACTGTGTTTCCAACATTGGGCCAACGTCGCCCCTATGAGTTGAACTCCGTTGTTCCAATGTTTGTTTTCAAGGTAGTGCCAACGAACTGAGTGATGTTGGCACAACGTTGGGTCAACATATAATATCATTGGCACACTGTTGGGCATACGTTGGATATACTTTGATTCCAACTTTGGAGCAACGTCGCCCCTATGGGCAGAACTACGTTGTTCCAATGTTGGTTTTCAACGTATTGCCAATGACCCAATTGATGTTGAACCAACGTTGAGCCAACATGTGCTTGTTTGCTGGGATGTTCCCTACTCGCCATATACACGAGTCTGCCAGAAAGAGCCGTTGGGTCTGGTGAGCGACAATAGGTAAATTCTTTTTTATGTTTCAGTTAGATACGTGAATTAATTAATTAATATTTATGTGTGTATTATATATATATATATATATATATATATATATATATATATATATATATATATATATATATATATATATATATATATATATATATATATTAACAGCTTGGTGGTTGTTTACTTGCAGTGAAGACTGATACATATATATATATATATATATATATATATATGCATGTAACTGTGTGAAATGTTCGTAGTGGTAATCAATCCAAGTCAAAAGGTGGTAAGTTTGACATTTGTGAAAGATATTTAAAAATGTGAAGTGTCTATTTATCTTCATTATTCAGAAACAGTAAATATTATTTAATCTGCAACATAATTAATTAAAGTACAAACACATGCAAACTCAAAATTTATTCGGTGCCGTTAAAACATGACAGGAACTAAACGCGTATTTAGCGCACAAATGTTTATAATAGCACACACACACACATAGTTACATTTGTCAGCTAGCACTGTATTATATATGCTTTTGACAAATGTCACCAACATTTAATTAATTATCAATCAATTGATATTTGCTGTTTAAATCGTGCCAGTGATTGGCCTACGTTTGATGCTAGCTCCACCCAACTGATTCGATGTTGCGCATTACTACAACACACCGAATCCCGGACAAAACCCCCTGCGGACAAAAATCCCTGAATGCCAGTGGTTGTTTTGAAAATGATAGTTTATATATTAATTTAATATGTAGTGGCCATGGCATATTCTAACAACCATTTGTTTGTGTGTTAATTACTCTCAGACCACGGCATAGCGGTCTAGCCGCCATTTGTAATATTTTCAATTGCAGTGCATGGCCATATTCTAACAATCATTTGTATGTGTGTTAATTACTGTCAATTAATCCTAACCCTTTTTTATTCGGGGAGTTATGTCCGCAGTTGGTTTTGTCCGGCTACCTAACACACCGTTGTTGTATCATTTCTCAAAAGAACTTCCCAACTAATTTTCGCGAGCTTTTACATTTCGAACCCCCGCTGAGTACAGCCCATAGTAGCGGAGTTTCATGGTTTTCAATGTAGGATGGATTCTTGTTCTGAACATCTCGGTTTGAACAACTGTCTACTATGTAATACAATTGGAATTCACATAGGAAAATACTTCTAGTGATAGATTAGTTTCTTGTTGTTTAGCATATTCCATTATTAAATGTTGTTATTGTGAGAAAAAAAAATAGAGTAAATATTTCGATGAACACGATCCGATTGTAGCAGTTCTAAATCCTGCCTCTAGATGTCACTAGCTTAATTGGCAAGGTCTATTGGCTAGCTGTGTCATACCAGAGAGCTTAAATATAGAGAGGCGTTACTCTTGCCGCGCCATGTTGAATTTTGAATCAGTGGCGCCTCCAGCGACCGGAGGTATTTCTCAGATAAACAAAAGCTCTCTGGTTGTCCACATGTGATCGTGTACATGTGTGCGCATGGTTGAAATGAATTGGCAATACTAGTACTATATGTTACATGATCACATACTATTTTATTAATTAACACTTTAATTGTGCACACATGCTATCGAAAAAAACGAAGCTCTGAAACTGTAAATAAAGAATTAAGTGATTTCACAGCCCAGTCACTTAATTCATAGCCTAGCTACAATTTGCGATCACTTGACAGCTGATTAGAAAATAATTGAATGCGGTTTTGGTTATTTTACAGCTTTGTGTGTGGAAGTATTTAATGAAAACAATTAGGTATATATGAGGTAAATGCATACAAACATACTTTCATCATGTCAGTTTATCATAGTCCATAATTTTTTATTTATTTGGATATATACATATAATGATATATACAGCTATTATAACGCAACCAGAATACAATTCAGTACAAACCTCCCACCTTATGGCATATATTCATCGTGTCCGTTTATCATATATTAACTTTTTTAAATCATAAGTTCATTTAAAGTCTACACCTTAATAATATAGACCATGCAATATAGGCCTGCCCAGCTGAGAACAAAGAATATACATGGAATATTAAAAATTTTTAGATATGAGAATTAGTACTTTCATGTAATAAGCGGCATCAAATCTCTAATGCCACAGGTTCATCTACAGTCATTTGTTATCAAATGAATAAAATAACCCAAACTGCTTCCAGCTCTAAACAACCACTACTACAAAAATATGACATTTAGTCCAGATCAGTGAACTGTTTAAAGTTAGACATAATATACTCAGAGATGTAATAGACACATGCATTGACTACTGTAACAGATAACTCAAAATCATCTATTACACCCAACACCAGTAAATCTGTAACCAAGAGATTGGCCTGTTTACATGATATCTCATCATCATAGAACTTCAAGGACTGAAACAGAACAATACCTTGTAAAATAATTACTTGAATCAAGTGCATACACAATTTATAAACACACGTTTTCCTTTATTCAATTTTTCAAAGAATTTGATTTGATACGCATAAATTTAAGTTATGAATATAGAGAAGTATACCAATTAAAGCACACGAGTTGAACATTCAGGTACTAATTCAGGTGCTAGTAATCCTTTTTTTTGTATTAAGATATGAAATGGGCTGATAAAAATTTCATGGGTTTGATGATTGTTTCTTATTTAATTAATTTTATAATACCAATTTTCACCATTAATATTCATAAATATTAATTACCATCATAGCTGGCCCTTTCTCCTGTATAGGTCTCCTATCTGTTAATACCTTCCTCTTTGATTTCAGTGGATGCATGCGGTGGATTTGGCACATAAAAAATAGTTGGAATAGCATTCTAGATAAGTTTATCTCTTGTCTGGTTCATGAATTCCGTTTCAGTGAAGTGTATACCATACACCCTACAATTAGTATTCAAGTAATTTAAATCTTTCTTCGTCATATATCTGCCCAACAACAATTAATAACTTATCTTTTACTTCTGTCCAGAGAAAAAAATAACAAAATGAATGTCTCTACCACTAGTTGAGGTATGTAATAATTAATTTCATAACATTTAAATAATAAATAGATGTCCATATATATCAATAAGTATCAATTGCTTACGTCTAAAAATAAATATGGATGCAGGTGATCATGTAAATACTCAGCTACTTATAATTACTGTAATTAGGGAAAACAATTCTGATTATAGTAATGTAATTTTAGAAGTCCAATTATATTATTAACAATAACAAAGTACAGTATACCTCCCGTCCATAACATCTTCAATTGCTCCAGTACATGTAACGGTAAGCTTATGTATATCTTACATACTCATTTTGTGATTAATAGGTTTGATACTGTTCAATAAAATTTAATAAGATTTTGTCTGAAACAAATATAGATCTAGATAGATCTTGCTTGGGCCTACTGCTTGGGTTATGTCAGGTAGGGGCGTGTCTATTTCAAATTGTTATGCTTATTATTTAAATATCCTTTAATTTAAAAAAGCCAGATCTTATCAAATTTTTACACTAACTTTCATTTACTTTCGGGGATGTCTTTATTTGTGCATACTTTTTCTGTTACTGCAGCCGAAAACGGCGCAGAATGAACCAGTGCCATTAAGCGCCATGTTAACGAAGGGAGCTGTTCGTGACAATCTACCTCCGGTCGCTAGGGCCCCGGCGCTCCATGAATTCAAAATGGCGTCCCATGTTAAAACACGAAGTAATACGTATTGTTATAAATAGTCTTTGGTCATACATGGGGGAGGGATTTCTGGGCCGAGTTACTTTGGCTGAGCTGTCTAGCATTCATCTACTTGTGTTTCTACTATAGACTCTAAACAGTTCAATTTAATTAGCAATTATCAGCGACATTTTTTTTTTAACTTGTTTTATTGGATGTTTTAAAAACATAAAGATCTGAGTACCAGCAATTATTAACATATACTATGGCAGCTTGATTCGCTGTCTTCGTTGTTATATATATATATATGTACACACATCAGTGATATTTTTGGATGTGAAATCAGTTCTACACACACATATCTCTGCCACTAGTTCAACGTTCTTGATAATTTCAACATGCCAGGTCAAAAGAAAACGCAATTTTTCTGAAAATAACATCTTTTAAAGTTTTAAATTATGCCTGGTCTTATATTCCAGTTAGGCAGCTATATACAGTATGTTTGACTTTTAGAACGAAACCGAGCGTTAGAGATACGGCTCAGGTGTGAAAATCATACGCACGCGCATGTCGACTGCCATACCTTTTGACGGACATAGACAATAATGCAGTTGCATTCGCAGAATGAGTATCGCACGAATGCTAAACGTACGGCTCGCGTATGTGTAGCCACTGCCTAAAACATATGGTATGATATTATTGATACGTACTGTTTTCGGCACGAAACGACGTCACACCACTGCCTCTCATGGTGTCTCAAAAGGTGTTACACCTCTACACTCAAAACTGTGCTGCTGGGACACAGTCACAGACGGGTTAAAGTTCAAAATCAAAGGATAACGTTCTGTTTAACTGTCAATCCTGTTGGTCGATGTCTCTGTATCAACAATTATAATCTGTTTGAAGCTTAACAGATACAGGTAAGATCAATTTACGTATATTGCATATGTTTATCATAGATCTACTCATCTAGTCTAGGTCTAGGACTAGGTGTGTAGTAGGTCTAGTATTGTAATTTTATTACTTTCTTAGTATATTTAATATTTTAATAATTAAGATAAACAACACTAACAGTACACGAATACTCTAATTGTGATCAAGGTAATGTGGATCAACTCTAATGTACCAAGTATTCTAATTACTAATGTCATAAAGGTGTATTACTATTAGTTAGTCAATATAATATCTAGACTACTGTAAAGATTTCGCTACCACTGACTGAGTACCAGTCAGAAACAGATACAATTTGAATTTCTGGACTTATCACTAATTATAGTTAAGTAATTAAGTACTGATCTGGAAGATTAGATTAGAGGTAGGCCCTCTAGCTATAGACTAGCTATCTGAATTATACAAGTGATTTTGGATGTGTCACAGCGACGTATTCACATGTCATGTAATCAGTAATATGTTTTCATTTATATTGCTATAGTAAATCATAACATATTATGTGTGTTGATTTACTGGTGTTTTTATTTCGCAGTTAAAATTTTAAACATGTTTAAATTACATGTTTCCATTTACACAATTTCAGTAGTACAATAATTTAATTATATATATATGTGTGTGTATGTGTGTGCATATTATACGTAGATGATGAACTATGTAATCATATGTATAGTCATTCCAGAAACATGCATATTTATTGAAACTTGAATTATTCTCGTTTACTATGCAAAAAAGGTCTGCTAATATGCAGGGATAGTGTCAAACATGAGTTTATTTTCAAATGACAATTTGTACGTATTTGTATTTTTCGTTCTGATTTATCTAATAATTGTACAGCATGGCTATAATTCTGAGCACATAGGTGTATAATGTAAGGTACTGGTCATACATTTCTTTTTGTTGCCTGTACAGTGAAGATAAAAACATATATTCCATAGTATATAAATACAGGCCTCTAGGAGACAATATTTTTTTTCTTTTCAAAACATTAAATGAAACAGTGTATTATAAATTATATTTGAGACATTTATCAGTTCTTTCATTTAACTAACTTCATGTGTGTAGAAATGGAAGGCAATGAGCAGACATTATACATTTGATAAATGTGTAGTGTTGTCAAAAGCTCAAATCTGTTGCTAGAATTTTACTCTATTTTGGGCAGACCCTTTTCAATTCAGTATATTTTTATTTAAAATAAAATAGTATTGACAGAGTGTTTATAAATAATATGTTCAAATTATTACCTTATGAGACAATTTATATCTGTAAATATGGTGGTATAATAGATGAACCCATGTCAAAATATAAAGCTAAAGATATTCAATGGACAATTATTAGTTTAAGAAATATAGTCATTTATAACCTCATCTGATAGCTAGTGTAAGATATAAACCAATGTAGTACATTAACAGTTTTTCTGGCAGTTTGCAGGCAGTTGCCTCCATGGCCTAACTGGTAGCACTTTTGGCCACAGATCTATAGCACCTGTTTCATCTTTCACTTCGCCTCATTACCTTTGGAAGTCACTTGGCCCATTTAGCCTACCTTCTGCACAAAAGTATATTGGTTAATATATAGCATTATAAGATTATAAGATTGTATACCATATAGGTAAACAATATAAGTATAAATTCACAAACACCTTTTAAGGTTGACTGGTAGTCTGGTATTTAAATCAGACAGCAGAAAAAAGAAGTGGATTGGATTGCAAAGTGCTATTATTGATATAGTTTACATGTATGGCCAATTGTGGTGCTCTTCGTGTAAAATATTCATAGCCTAACTTACTCTGTTATCACTTATATATTTTGTGGTTGATGCTGTCTCAGTCATATCTTACTTCAGTTTTCTAATATATATTTTAATGTTATCATCTTTAGCTTTCTCATTTTCTGAGGATAACTAAATATACTTGGCTGGGAATTAACCTAACTGACTTTGAACATCCCCCTACTGGCTCACAGTTGAAAACAAATTTTGAAACAGAAAAGACTTTTTGTACTGTTGACATTACTGTCTTTATATCACATGTGACAGAGTTTGTTTTCTTTAAACACATTTGGTGCATTTTCACATTATTTTAAATATTATATTGGTCCAGTTTAAGTTTAATAATATAAAAGGTTCAGGTTGAATTTTTTACTATTCTACTTCTAGCATTTCTAAATATTGTCATAGTATTTATATACATATTTTGGGCATTCTTGACTTGATTTATTTTCATAATGAATATTTATACACTATCTCACTCTGTTTGTGAGTATTTGTCTCATTGATATTTGTCTGTCCGTTGGTATTTAATATTTGTTTACCAAGTGTCACGCCTGTAGCCTGAGAGTTAATTGTCCAGAAATTGGTGTACTGTATGTTACAATTGAAAAGTAGCCTGTAAAATATTGCACTAACCCATAAATAATAATAGTGTTTTAGAATGCTTATAGTGCGCATTTTTGTGTTGCATTTTACCCTGTGGCCTTTTCAGTTTATAATGGGCAACATTGCTATATTTAGCATTTATTTTGAAAGTGGGTTATATACTAAACGTTCCTGAAATCTGGCCATACTTTTTTGTTGTATAAAGAAATCTTAAATTTATTTCTTATTTAATTTCAGAAGACAAACCTAACCATGTTACTGGAAAATCCTGTTATAGTTTGGTCAATTCTGTTGACCCCTATAGCCTATTTATTGTATAATATGATTGTTTATCTGATGGATGTCAGACAACGTGGACTGGCTGTGGATCAGTTTCCTGGAGAGCCAAAACATTGGCTCTGGGGACATCTACATTTGGTAAGTGTTTGAGATCAGTTACATTTTATTTATTCTAAAAACAACCATCACATTGTTGCATTTGTTTTTACAATTTTAATAAAGACTTTTTTCCATTAGAATTTTTAATAAATATTTTGCTATCAGAAAATGGAAGTTAATATTAATTTTGTTCATTTATAACTTCATTAAAATATGTATATATGCATGATGTTTCTCTGTGTCTGAGTTTCCAATATAAATCCTACATGTATGTCTTTTAAGGTGTTCAAATGTTTAGTAATGACACATGTTTTTAGAGTGACATATAACTGGTTTGCTTCTCTGTCAATGGCATCACTATCAACTCTAAATAATTTTGAGTTAGTTGATTGAGAGTCCAGATAATGATATTAATATTTGACGTAATTCTTGAGGGAAATTTTTCTAATCTAGTTATTTAAAATTTGATCTGATCCACAGCTAGAAAATTGAGAGTAGGCCGTATATTTGTTTACAGATTGTAATTTCTCAGTTGAAGATTTTAGCAGCCATGTGACAATCTAAAATGACAACTATTTATGTTGTTTTGTATCTTAATTACTTGTAAGTTTCCTGGCCCAAATGAGGAAGGTCTACGCTTTGGTAGGCAGATGTTACTTACTTATCCACATTGCGTGAAAACCTGGTTTGGACCACTGGCACCTGTTGTATTGATGCGACATTCAGACACGATGAAAGATGTCCTCAAATCAAGTGGTATATATATTTCATGTACTTTACCAAGAACAGTGCTGGTTGCTTGTTTATTACCATTTCCTGTTCAGCTGTTATAGTTGTACATAACCACACTTGAAGGTAGGTTGTATAGAATTAATAAATGAACTGGATCTGCAAAGTGATGGTTTTTCTTAGAAGATGCAATTATCATTTAGATTTAACACATACAAAGACTATTCTAACAGCAAATCTATTTCTAAATAATTACCACGAAGCTGATATATTTAATCTGTATTACTATTAGGTATATGATTAGATGATGATTATAATCTGGTATGTGGTATCTCTATGTGCCATCCAAGATCAGACTGGTTTTACTGTTGATAGGTTACAGAGCTTGTCAGGGCAGACATATAACCTGTAACAAATGTTTGTGCCTTACATAAAAATCAACAGATGCAGGTTCCTCAGGGAATGAACTTCAACAACAAACACTGTGCTGTATATAGCTAAACTGGCTATGCTTTTTTTAATTAGCTTGTCAAAGTATGGCTTGCTGGTTAAGGCTTTGTGTTTAACAGGATAGTCCACCTTCATTTAAAATTTTCAGGGCTAATACAGCTATACTCACAAATATGATAAATAATGTAAAAATGTGTAAATGATCACCCACATAGTAATTAATCCAATTCAAAGTGCTGATTAATCGACTTTTAATGGCCTGTCAACGCCGCCATTTTGAAGCTGGACAGAGACCGGAAGCTCCTTAATGCTGACATCACTTGAATGCAGCAGTTTGACCAGAAGTCTGTAGAGCCCATACAAAAGCATAAAAACAAGTGTGAGCAAAGAATTAATCAAAAATATAACGCAATTATCTTGTTAAAATTACATCATGAATGACATACAACCATATCAGTTTGAGCCAGAAGGAACATTACAAGACGAAGATGATTCAAAATTACTCAGATATTAACACTTAAGAGAAACTATAATCCTAGTCAGTCTAAAGAGTGCTCATGTGACATCGGAGCATTTGAGTTTTCTCCATCCTGCCTTTGAATCTAGCTTCCGGTGCAGCCGTAATGGCGGCCCTCCAGTAATATGCATTATTTCCCTATATCAATTATATCAGGTATATTTCGTGATTATTTTTGTGGAATTTTTGGTTACTGTTCTAAGCATTATATATTTAAGAAATATTTTCTGAGGGTGGACTGTCCCTTTAAGCTCACTTGAGGGGTGTTTCTGATAAATAGACAATCACTTGAAAATCATGGTCAGTTACAGATGTGAACTATATTAACTATTGTGATGACAGCCCTGAAGAAACATCCATGAAATATCCATTCTTATTGCAGTTCTTAAGTGCTTTATTATTTTATATAAAGATAATTGGATTCTTTTATCCATTACTACTACTAGGTAGTGGATCGTTCTCCTTTCTGGTGGAATACCTATCATGTACCCATCATAATTATGTTATCATTTCAGTATCCAGGTGCTAATGAAGCTGGTTTACAGTATCAGAGGGATCACACACAGCTGTACCCTTTAACTGAAAAGGCATGGTTTGGACCATTGCTACCCCATGTGTCAATACGCCATTATACAGTGATGAAAGCGCTATTTCAGAGTTCTGGTAATATTTTCACTTTTGCATTTGTTCCCTTACATTTGTGGAGCTATATCTTCAATTTATACCAAAATGACTTGCCCAGTCCTTCTGTTTAGCAAAATTAATTTTAGTGGCTATTTTTCTTGTGCTTATACTATGATAAAGAAAGGGTCATGATCAGAAATAAATATAGTGCATGAAACTCAGCAAAGCACAAAATCACCATTTTTGAAAATAAGTTTGATAATACACTGTATAAAATACATACAGATTACCTTTTCTACACTGGTTGTATTTACATTTTACATTATGTGTATTTAAGTACATATAACTAAGCTATATCAAGTTTATGCCATGTTAATCAGCTCATTTCTGTGGCACTTGCCAGTAATGTAAAAAGGTTGATCAGCTGTTTCAATTTGAGGAGATGATGATGATGATATGATACAAATAATTTTTATGGGTTTGGACCATTGCTACCCTCCATATGTTAATTCGCCATTATACAGTGATGAAAGCACTATTTCAGAGTTCTGGTAATATTTCCACTTTTGTATTTGTTTGCTTACATTTGTGGAGCTATATCTTCATTTTATGTATCTGGGTTGCAATGCAATATCACCAAAATGACTTGCCCTACCCTTCCATTTAGCAAAATAGATTTGAGTGCATATTTTTCTTGGTAAAATATGTTATATGTGCTTATACTATGATAAAGAAAGGGTCATGATTAGAAATTTTACATTACAGGTTGATCAGTTATTTCAATTTGAGGAGATAGTGATGATGATACAAATAATGTTTTATAGGTTGTTTATATATAATTTTAAAAAAGTTGTTTTAATTGATCACTCATAAATGTTATATTAAATTCAACATTACAAAATAAGTTACAACGTATCTAAGTAACATAATCCTTTTTAGATCAGGAGTGATTAAGATATTTCAGTGCAAAAGAATTTTGCAAACTGTAAAACAAAATAGTGTCAGGTGTCAAGTTAAAACAAATGGCATTATAAGAGTTTGCAAACTGTAAAACAAAATAGTGTCAGGTGTCAAGTTAAAACAAATGGCACTATAAGAGGGCCCTGAAAGACCTTCTCTTCTATGAGTTGTACTTTGATCTATGAGTTGTACTTTGTAAATATCAGTAATAATTTGAGAAATCCTGCTTTAAATTAATTAAGACACACTTTCTAACTGTACCATTGTTTAATTGCTCATCTAATATTACTTATGTGTTATTTCTTATATTTCTGACTAATGCTAGTGTCTCTAGAGTTACTTAGTTCCTATTTGCAAATGGTTGTTATGTAGGAATTTGAATTGAACAATCATTTAATTGTGCAGTGTAATTAACACTTTTTATGGTAAGCATTTTATTCACTCAATTTTAGGGAAGTTAGTCATCTGTTCCATCATTAACACTTTGAATGAGTGACTGACTTTTTTGTTTGCTCTTGGCAATGGTTGCACTTAGGATATTTATTTATTTTATTGAACCTTAATAGAATGTTGATGAACTTTGCATTGTACCCGGACTATGAGTTTTTCAGGGAAATTCCCTACAAACATAGTTGCTCAGTTATAATCCTGACCTTAAGGTTTAGAGTGTAGTGCTACAACCATCATGTGATTGAGGTACCATACACTAACCTTCTTAAAGTGCCCATCTTAGATAATGAGCAAGTAGATAATTGGTTGTTTAAAGCACTGAAGCTGTTGAGTCAATTACTTGTATGATTTGTTATCTTTCTATGAACTGATGCTGTAAATTATTCTCGGGACTAGTTTGTGGAAAACAACTGATGTGTTTAACTTAATTTCATTTTGATATATTTTACTTGTAGTAGAATCACAACACAGACTGATTTTCATATAATTAGAAACTCATAAAGTTTTCAAAGCATTTGGATGTTTTGAACATTTGAGCCAGATAGGTTATAACTGTTTTGCAACACATATTTCAAATTTAGTTTGATCTAAAGATGTTATCTGGTTGATCTAAAGATGTTATCTGGTTCATCCTCCTGTTATAATATACTCCATTGATTTGATCTGGGTCAATTTGAGTTGTGGGCCACTTCACCTCACTCAGGGTAGGCTGGCCCATCCATAGAGGTATTATATATATATATATCTATATATATATATACCTAGAAATAATTATTAATAGTCATAATATAGCCCTGGTTGATGAGATGGATAGATTATAATTTTACTAGCAACATGGTCTTTTCAGTTAGCAAGATTTGGTTGGCCTGTACAAATCCAAATTGATTAATATGACATACCAGGTAATGTTTAAACAGTAGTTAATAATAATTAAAAATTAAATATTGCTGTGAAATTTGGCTGTGATGTGGCATGCTAAATAATTGTAGACATTTCATATCTTTTGTGAATACTTTTACCTCTCAGGTGTTCATCATGATACAACTGAGGTGTACCATTTATCCTGTGGAAGGTTACTGGAGTTTTATAAAAGACTTTTTATTGTGTTTTCTTTAATGGAAGACAAATTTTATTTCGCCAGCTTCAGTGCATTGCTATTTACAATATTGCAATGATAACTATCAGCTTGTTAAGTAAGGTCCAATTACATAATCAGATAGTCTTTGTTTACCAGCATTTTGTCAGATAATATTTCTATAGTAGATTTCAGCATAATATCAAAGATATATTATTGGGAGCTGTTTGGTGATTTTATGCACATTTCTATTTGAAATTAGCATTGAATTGTTCAGATTGGTTTTCCACATAAAACTTATTCATTGTATTTGTTATTTGTGTCATTATATTTTAAGACAGTCTTAAATTGTGTCTTTTCCGTTTTTATTATTCATCGTTAATAAAGAAAACCAAATTTTTTTACCAATAGACATTTTAAAATACTACACTGTGATATTATGTTTTCTGACTCATGTGTCACATATAAGAACGGTGAAGACTGACAGAAGACAGAAATAGTTACTCCTATATACATGGTTGGAGAAAGGCTTGCTTTATTGTTTTTAGAAAGATTTCGTGTTACCAGAAAAGTTGTATTATTTTTCAGTTACCAGGCCCCAATGAAGTTGGCTTAAAGCTTCAGAGAGATCAGACCAGGTTATATTCAATAGCTTCACCCATTTGGTTCAGAGGACTGATGCCTCTTTTGTCTCTTCGTCATTATGCATCAATGAAAGGAATATTTCAGAGTTCTGGTGATAGTTTTCGATGACTGATGGAGTAATTAAATCTGAACTTATACTTAGATGATGCCTGGTATGCAAGGATGTACCAAATTGAGGACATTAATTTTTTTTATTGATTCAGACAGTTCATCTGTGATAAAATCATGTGTGTTTAACCATTTGCACTGAAAGTATTTCGTGGCTGAAGTTCATTCTTCAAAATATATTGATTCAACTCATTGGCATGTTCAGATGTATTTAGCTGCCAAATAATAGTGTCCATCACAGGAAGTGCAGCATCCTTTAGTCATTATATATATATATATATATATATATATATATATATATATATATATATATCCAGTTTTTTACAGTTTATTAAAGCTGGATGTATTTTAAAATGGCAGTTATAATGTCATAAATTTACCTAGAAGCTTGTGTTTGTTCTAGATCTGAGTATTTCAGATCTCTATTTCCAACACCTGATATTTACAAAATTCTAAACTTTCATCGCTCTCTGCTCTAATTTAGTGAAAACTCTGGCTAGTAATTATGTCTATTAATTGGCTGATTGTGATTTTAGGTATATAAATATGTTATGATGCTGATGTGCATTAACATGTAATTATAAGCTTATTATCGGTCACTCACAGTTTATCTCATGTAATAATGTTTACTTATTGACAATAGCCTTATTTAGAACCAGATTTCCAAAGAACACTAACTATACAGTGTCAATAAATATGAGGAGAATCTAGCACATGCTCTTTCTCTCATATATATATATATATATATATATATATATATATATATATATATATATATATATAATGTTTAGTGGACAAATCCCTAAGACATCAATTTGAAAGTCTGAGCAATGTTTCATTGTTTATTTCATGATGTCATTACTTCTGAAAATAGCTTCATATATTTACCCTATCAGATGCTTAAAATTTATTATAGGATGACATTTTATATTTTCATTTCCTGTGTAATGAGTATAAGTACAAGATGAAACACCCTTCTCACACAACCCAGGTCCTGTATAGAGTGCTGTCTTATTTGTTCATCTTAATTATATGATGGATTTACAGTTGACTGAGTACATTTACATAATTAATAAGCCGAGATATATTTTGACTTTATCTGATACATTTACTAAAGTAATATAACACATTTTGATTCATTTAAATAATCATAAGTATGTTTCAGCATATTATTAAAAAAGTATGTGTTTACTTCATTATTCACTATTATATCATTTAGTGTGACATTACCATTTCTCAGTTTTTCTTTCTTCTTTTTGTCCGTGTTCTTGTGAGAAAGCCTATGAAGTCTTAGCTTATTTAAACCATTGCACTAGTTATTTTGTTTTCTTTCTGCTTTTGATGTCCAGTGAACCAGTATTACATTATAAACCTGGCTTAAATGTAGTCTGCTGAACTCAACTCTTATCACACACACACATTAGTCTATAAACTATAATAAAAATCAATGTTCATATATTACACCACTATTTATTTCACATTTTTAATAACAAACTGATGTATTATTTATTTTATAATTGAGGATGCTATTGTTCGTAGATACAAGTAGAATTGTGTGTGTGTGTGTGATAGTGGGGCTCAAAATTTACCATTTCCCACCACTAGTTAAATTGGGCTTACTGACTAGCAACTAATTTCATTGGCACTATATACAGCAGTTGTCATTCACTGAAGAACAACAACATGAGACAAAACATATAAACTCTTATTTCTCAAAGGACTGTACAGTGGAAAAGCTACACATAGATGTGATGTTCAGGTACAACTGAATGTGAAATATAGTGCAATGATTTTTGTCCCCAATCTCTGTCCATCTAGTTGTATATACGGCCGTCATCCACCGCTGAAAGTCTGATGAGTTGGTTTAAAATGTCAGTTGTTATCGTTGCCTTCTAGTCACTTTTATCGTGGTTTATTGTGCTCAATCCCATTTCCCAACTACCCGGGCAGTTGTTTACAGTGAATAGAAAGATGAGAGGTGGGTGACCTTCATAATATGATTAGAATCTAGTCTGAGTATGTTCTTGAGAAATCCTCTTCTACAAAAACTGAGTGGATGTGGCTGTCTGGTGTGTGTATTTCTCCAAACGTTATAGGGCGTAAGTTCATGACACTGTTTGATGGTTTCCTCTAAATCAGCAGTTTTTTTACTACAGTGTAGAAATATTGCCAGAGATCATTAGCCTCCTTCTCATTCTAGTGGATGAGCATTTATTTGTGTCAAAAACTTAAAAGGTAATACAGATTGATTGTGTTTGACACTTTTCAAAAGTGTTCATCTGTACAGGTCATATCTTTTACACAATGGTACATTTCTGATATTCCAGTGCATCTGCTGGAACCTCAGTTGTTGAAGAGTTTGATCCTTATACCAAAACCATCATCCAGCTGCACAGCAAGTTCTTATGTATGAGCGCAGTGTATCATTAACAAACTTAAGCCTTGCTTTAAATTTAGCTGTTACCTAATTAGCACACAACAAGCTATCACAAACAACTTAATGATATACAAAGCATTCACATGTTTATATCATAACAGACTCCGGACAATCATTGATAAGATTAAGCTGGGCATCATTTTACAGAAATAATATACAAAATTTGTGCTTCATATAGCCATTAAAGCTTCCTAATTTTTAGAATTTATTTGTTTTATTTAAGTGATATTTCCATTGCAGCGTGGTTTCACCAGGATTTCTTGCTTATTCAAGTTGTAACGTATTTTATTGATGAAATTTATGTTTTTATATAGTGCAATGATTTTTGTCCCCAATCTCTGTCCATCTAGTTGTATATACGGCCGTCATCCACCGCTGAAAGTCTGATGAGTTGGTTTAAAATGTCAGTTGTTATCGTTGCACCTAGTGATGAAAGATTGCAGTTTAAGCGTGTATTAACAAAGAAGTATAGCCACCACACTCATTTTGATATGGTCCAATTATTTCTCACCTGTGTCTTTGGTATACTGAGTCTGTAAAGAAGATTCTCTGATCTGCTGGTATTTAAAAACTGCCGTTAAAAAATTGCCTGCACTAAAGTTACATGAATCAATCACTACTGTGGTCTCAATGATAGAACATTCTGTAAATGTGCATGTATGCTTGTACATACGTATGTTACTCGCACACACAAGTGCAAACATACCCATTCACACTATAATTTATCTTTTCACAGATTAGGGTCCAGTATGTGTTGCTTATTAAGTCATTTCCTTTGTAAATTACATATTACTTCAGACTAAGGTTTATTTGAGCTAATATGCTTCTTGCACCATTATATTAATTAATGAAGTATTTCTTATTTGTTTCTGCTAAGTTTATTTAATATTGAATTACTTGAATATGTAATATTAACATATCTGAAAAAGGTACTTTATATGAGTGTTTTAGATTCCATTTATTTTTTCCTATTATTGTTATTATTATATATAACATTTGTATATAATCTGACTGATGCATTGAATAACTAAATGAATAACTCAAGTGTTTTCACTTAATCTTATTGTACAGGCTACTTTGCTTATAATATAGATATTTACTTAGGGAAGCAGCAAAAGGACATCTGACATGCATATATATATATATATATATATATATATATATATAATCTTGTGTAATATTTAAAACTCCACATTTTCTTACATCATTTTCTGTATGTATACAAAACATATGCGATTCTAGTTATTGCATTAATAATGCTTTATGTAAAATATAGAAGATGCAGGAATTACGATATTAATAAATTATTTTGTTAATCCTTCATGTCACATGTTGTATAGCTTTAAGATTTTACATTAAATTTGATTCTTTACTCCTGTTCTTTATCCTACCATATTGTATTCCCATCATTTCATCTAAATTGTATTTTTTGCTGCTGAAATAATCTTAGTTTAAATAGCATTTAATATATGAATGGAATATCTTCAGACCCTTTTGTTTGGATAGATGGCATCTTTAGCATGTAAATAGTCTGCACATTTACTAGTAGATAAAAATCATGCTCTAATATATTCACACAAATTATATGCACTATAATTTATTCTCTTCTGTTATGCTTTTAAGAAACATAAACTGGGTCATATTTGTTATTGTCACTG